>CDEZ01023586.1:0-36009 GCA_000826365.1 Acanthamoeba royreba
GTTGTTGGAAGGCGACAACACAGCCACATGGCAAAGAACACACCTGTGTTACGCAACAATCGTGGCTGGTGAGCAAACTGGGGGAACAACTGGGTTGTGGGGTGGGGCAGGCTGTTTTTGCATCAAAACAAAGTCAGTTGGCACCAATGAATGATGAGATGGAAGAATGGTTCCGACGAATGCATGCCAACAGGGCGGAATGGTTACGCGTCGGAACCATTGGAAGACTTGCTCACCAGTCCAACATTGATTTGTTCCCATTCACTCAGTAAAACTCCATCTCTGGGCGACCGATAGGAGTTACCCTCCTTTGATGCCTAACTCCTATCGGACGAACGATCACAACGCCTGGAAAAGACACTCGGACAACGCGACCTTTGGTACCTAACTCCTATCGGACAAACAATCACAACGCCTGGCTCGGTTGACGATTACAACTCCTTTCTACGACAATCCTGCAAGCAATTCTTCATTGAGGAAGCAAACTTCTCTCCACAGCACACATACACACTCACCACTCGGCCCACATACCCTCCGACCACGAGTCCCTCAACCACACTCGAAGGATGATGCATCTACTGCCCTGGCGCGTGGTTCTCTTCTTCGACGTTTTCTTCAACCTGTGCCTCACACTCTGCGCCACTGCGTTCAACGTTACCCTCAGTGGAGATGAGCCAGAGTGGATTCCTTCTCACTTCACACTCAAGCGCCAATCCGACATCTGCTGCACCTCCACCTCCGGACGTGTGTTCTGTAACGTGGGCACCTGCTGCCAACTCCCCACGGGCACGACATGCTCCACCACAAGCTATGTGTGTTGTACTGGCGGCTCGACGTGCATTCCGAGCACTGGGAAGTGCTTGGTCCAGAATACGAACAATTCTGATGACAGTGGCGGCCTGAGCGGTGGCGCAATCGCCGGCATCGTCATCGGGGTCGTGGGTGGCGTAGCTGTACTCACCTGCATCCTCATCTTCATCATCTCGCGGTCCAACAAGAACAAGAAGAAGCGCGCCGCAGCGGCCTCCTCGTCTTCATTCAGCTCCGCTACGCCTGTTACTCCTACTTCTGCGTCTCCCGCGCCTTCCGATCCTTCCATCAACCAGTACTATACCCCACCGACCAGTCCATCCTACATTCCGACTGCCCCGCTGGCATACTCCTCCCCTAAACATGAAGATGATGTTGAGATGCAGGAGTTGCCTCTCCAGAACTCGACATTCACAGCTCCTCCCGTCCATCAACAGCAGCATCCTTCGGATCCATTGCCTAGTCTGCGCAAGGCTCAACAAGCTAGCAGCTCCTCCGGTGATCGCGGAGCACCTGCCCACTCGGATGAAGCATTCCCTAACTTGCGCAAGACTGACGCTTCACGAGAGAGCATCAACCTCCGTAAGCATTGAGCGTTTTGACACTTGTATCAAGAAAGTGATTTCATAAAGAACATGAAGGTCCGACTTCAGCATCTACTGAAAACCATGGTACATGTTGGTACAATTGTTCACATTTCATCAACCAAGTTACTCAGTCCGGCTTGCTCACTCTATCATCCCCTGCCTATGATCAATCGTTTCCGAAACACAAATATACTTCGAATTTGGTTTTCGTAATGTGGAAATCGTTTCGAAAAATCTCAGTTCAGGAGATAATTTTAACATAAAAATATCAAATTTGTCATTCCCGATTTTCTGCCTATTGGCTGGTTTGTTAACCAATAGAAAATCAAACAAATCAATCTTAGCTCATTAAACCAAATCGTCAGCGGTGGGTTTACCACTGCTTCGCTTGTTGTTCGCTCTCTACACTCCGAGGTAGTAGTACTGCTACCAATATATCCACCTATCTATACTTCATCCAGGTCAGGCCAGCGCTGACGATGGAGAAGGTGGCCATCATCGTTTTCGGGGCTTCTCTAGTGGTGGTCTCTGTGCTGGCGCTCGCCCTCGGGATAGGATTGGGTGTACCGTCCTCTTCCTCTTCACTCTTGTGGTGGATGGACGTCTCTCTAACGTGATGCTTCTTCTTCTCTTCTTCTTCATCACAGGTTGGTCTCTCCGATAGCTTAGACTTCGGAGGGAACAACAACCACGGTCCGCCAGCAGTTCCGTACGACGGACAGCTCGTGGTGAAGTGCTCCTCGGGAGGCAAGTACACTGGCACGCCTGCGAACCCGCCCACCAACGTGACCTTCCTGACGAACATCGCCGGCCAGACGGGATGGTTCGCGTCCCCCGCTGTGGTCGACATCGACCTCGATGGGAACAAAGAAGTACGTGTGAACCACGACCTGTCTGTTGATCGGAGTTAAAATGAACCGATCGGTTTTTTCTATTGATTGCGCTACAGATCATTGCGGCGTACTACACCCTGTACGTACACTCGTCGAACTTCACGACGCTGGCGTCAGCCAATGGTAATGGGCAACGCATCTACGCACCACACATCGTGCAAGATGTGGATAAGGATGGCCAGATCGAGATCATAGTGGGACAGGGCAACTACGTCTTCTGCTACAACTACGGTACGAGAGAAGCGTGTTGGCTAAATAGAAGAGAAATCCACAACTCACCCCTGGTATTGTGTGTGCAGCCAAAAGCAAACTGATCCAGAAGTGGCAAGCTAAGGCCGCGTCAAGCACAAGTTACGAAGTCAGAGGGCTTGCAGCAGCCGACATCAATGCCGATGGCTACTTTGAGATCATCGCAACGACCACCGAAACCGATGGCGTCTCAGGTACCCAAACTAAATGGGGAGATACCTGAGGAAGTTCATGTTTGCGCACCAACTTATGTGTACATTGCAGTGTACGTGTTTGATCACGCTGGAAACGTTTTATCCGGCTGGCCGCGCTATGATCCGAGTGATCAGACCGTGAACGGCGAAGGTCTATCGGGCTACGGCATGTACGGTCTGAACGTTGGTGTTGGCAAGCTCAACAATGCGGGCTCTGACCTTCAGATCGTGACCACCTTTGATGGTAATCGCCTCGACGAACTTCCTCGTTCCTTCATTGATCATTCAACTATGCTTTCAATTCTTTCCTGCAGATCATCAGATCCAAGTGTTCAACTACGATGGCTCTACCATCAACGCCTCGCCCTACTACACCAATCCTGTACGTGACCGTGTCCTCCTGCATGTTGTGGCTTTGATTATAACGATCGATATTGGGAATCAAAGCAAACCAAATGGTTAGGACAGCGATTGAGATGGGGACAATTCATTCGATACTATGACGCCTGGGTACGATGACGATCCACATCAATGGACTTACTCCCACACTGCTGTGCTGAGGCGGTTGTGGCTGCTCAGGTTGAAGAGGGGTACTACCACAACCACACGTATCAAGCCAACGTGGAAGTGAACCCCTGGCTGCAGTTCACCGCTTCTCCTCCGAGCGTGGCTGATCTGGACAGAGATGGTACTCTCCTTGCCCTTCTTCCCTTGTCGGCCCCCATTCAACATTCACCAATGCTTTTCTTGGGTGCACTCCTAGGTCAAGCGGAAGTGATTGCTGTCCCTAACGTGGAAACGGATCCTGGCGGCAACGGATACGTCACGCAGTACTACTCGCCGATTGTGCTGAATGGTGTGACCAGCGATCAGCTCTCTGCCACACGTTTCCCTGGTTGGGATGTGTTCCCGAAAGGCTCCACCCCCATTCGAGTGAGCGGCTACTACCCGCCCTCTGCTCCCCCCGCGCCAGTGATCGGTTCGTCCACACACACTCACGTTTGCTTGTCAGCTGTGCCTCCATTTACCCTCTCTTCTCTAGCGGACATACTCGGGGATAACAAGCTGGAGATCATCACAACCCTGAATGATGGTGCCATGTACTGCTTTGACTACACCTCCAAGTTGTTGTGGTCCTACAACTTTAAGAACGGATTGTCCATCATGTTCAGGTACCTCTCACTCTCTCCCTCACTACACCCAAACCTGCAGGAAAGGTCAGTGACTGGCTTTTCCATCAGCTCCGAACCCACGTTGGCCGATTTGAACACAGACGGTTCCTACGAAATCATCTTCACCACCTTTGGCAGCCCTGGCGTTGCTTCTGGTAAGCCTTGGCCCTGTTGGATGCTCGCGGACTGTGATTCACCAGAAGTTGACTTGGTCGCAGGATATCTTATCATCTTGGCTGCCAACGGCGTTGAGCTGCAAAAGATCAAGCTCAAAGAAACGTCGAGCTACAATGACAGCAACGGCAATGGCGCCCCGGCAGCACCCACTGTCGCCGACGTCAATGGCGACGGCAATCTGGAGGTACAGCTCGCAGCTCGTCCTATCACCTGAGCGAGGAACGAGTTGAGTCTCACTATGATTCCTTCCTTCCGATCCCCAGATTCTTGTGCAAACATTCGACCATGGCATGGATATCTTCACTGCTGTCGGATCCACTGCGGATTGCGTTGCTTGGCCCTCTGCCAGAGGAGGCTACCAGAGGACTGGAGCACCAGATGTGTAACATTATTATCACTTGGCCTGCCTAAGCGGCACCAGAACTTCCCTTTCTCTTCCACAGAAAAGCAACTCTTTGAGCAATGATGTGCATGCTTTGGAATGATGATGGTGATCAAAGGATACATCACACCTACTAACCAATCCATCAATGACATCTCGAAAGTGTTGCCAGCCAGGCAACAGCACAGTGATGAGCGCAGAGGGGCACTCGATGCCTAGCAACACGGTCGTTTAACGATGATGTCGTTGAAGTTTGTGTAGTAGTGATCGTCATGGATTCAACGGATTCTGATGACGAGTCCTCATTGCGGGCATCCATGGCTGCTTGCCCATTGACAGACGTGATAGTGGCCTGCCTGTCGTGCCTTTCTAAGTGTAGCCTCGTTCCAGGGACATCCGTTCGAGCGCGCCCATTGAAGAACTTCGAGGTGTCCACCACTCGCGGCTGCTTCACAAGTTTTCTCGTTCCAGGGGCATCCGTTAGCGCGCGCCCATTGAAGAACTTCGAGATGTCCTTCTCCTGCTGCCGCTGCACAAGTCCACTCACTCCATGGACATTTGTTGGCACGCAACCATTGAAGAATCTCAAGGTTACCTCCTGTGGCTGCAGCCCAGCAGATAGCCGGGCAGAAAGTCGAGCAGCCCTGGGCCATGGCCCATCGGAACACATCAAGATGCCCATTCATGGCTGCCACTTTACACACGTTCTCATCCCATCGACATCCGTTGGCGCGCGCCCATTGCAGAACTTCGAGATGACCACCGGCGGCAGCTGCTTCACACGTGCTCTTGTCCCACTGGCATCCGTTGGTGCGCGCCCATTGAAGCACGTCGAGATGAGCGCCCCTGGCTGCCGCCTCACAGGTCCTCTTGTCCCATGGGCACCCGTTAGTGCGCGCCCATCGGAGAACTTCAAGGTGACCTCCTGCAGCTGCTGCTTCACAAGTCCACTGATCCCACGGACATCCGTTGGTGCGCGCCCATCGGAGAATCTCCAGATGACCATTCGTCGCTGCTTCACGGCAAGTCAACTTGTTCCAAGGACATCCGTTGGTGCGTGCCCATTGAAGAACCTCCAGGTGGCCACAGCGTGCGGCTGCCCGGCAGGTCGCCTCGCTCCAAGGGCATCCAGCTCGGAAAGGAAGGCCTGAGCATGGCCGCAACTTGAGCGTCATCACCATCATCACCGTCGTCATCAGCGCCATCATCAGCAGCATCAGTAGTCCTATCCAGGCGACGCAGCTTGCGCAGCGCAAGAGACTGGAGTTGTGCGTCCCACTGGCGGCAGACAAATCGGCATGCAGGCCACATCAGCTCGCCAGCCTCTTCAAAGATCGTCCACGCCAACTCTGCTGGCAGCTTCTCCCACACAACCCCATCCCCACCATCAGGGTCCATTCTTAAACTCAGTTTTGAAGAAAGAAAGTGGATAGCTAACTAAGTATTACAAGTTCCCGAAAAAAGAGGGAAAGAATTCCAACAATGCCAACATGCCTGATGGGAGCATGAACATTCGACCTTAGCCTTATCCCTGAGTCCTGTGGCTACACCTTCAACTAGTCCCACTGCAATCCCATCCACAAGAGTCAGTCCTTCAAGTTCTACTCCTTCTCCAACCTTGATTGGTAGAGTGTGGAAACGATGACATAACGTGCAGAAAGGAGCAGGGTTGTGCTCATTACATGTGCCCTATTCACTCACTTTCCTTGCCATCGCTGCAGCTTTACACACCCTAGGCGTCTTCTGGCATTGCCACACCATCACCTGTTAGTTCCGGCGGTAGATCGGGATGTCCTTCAGCAGCGCACATGATCTGGTGGGACGCTGCTGGAACGATACAAATGCAGTGGCCTAGGTCTTCACCATCAGTAGCGACGGCCTCATACAGCGCATTTTCAGTAGTACTCTGCCACCTGCCACTCCTGGTATCAAGCGCATGGCTAAGCCGCATTCCACTGATGGGCAGTTTCCTTCTCTTGTCTGCTTCCTCGATCGACTTCCTTTGCAGTGCCAGCAAGCGCTCCCTCACGCTGGTGCCCTTCTCACACTCCTGTATCCTTGGGCTGATCAGCAATGGTGATGGCGCTGCGAAAGAGTCTCGGTGAACAAGAGTTACCTCCCATTGGAGAAGTCTAAGGTACTTGTCGCGGTAGTTCATGATGATGTCGTAGGCCACGTGCTGCTCAGAGAAGCCCTCCACAAACACGGGCTTGAGAACCTTTTCACATACTCAGTGTTGATCTCAACCATCAAACAAGAGAAGATAGGTGGAGGGCAGCACCTGTGGCTCCCCGCCATACCGGGATTCAGCAAAGCATACGACGACAAACACCTTGCGGTGAGCATCGAACAATTGCTTGCCGATTCTGAACGAAAGCAAGGTGTTCCATCTGTGGCACACCAGTTTGCTGATGGTCAACGAGCCCACTGCAGCAGGGAAGGACTCGCTCTTTTAGAACTTCATCACCACACCATCAGGAACTTAACAACTAACTAGTGAAGGCCATACCAGGTAGGTGCTGGAATATGGCCACAGACAATTCCTGGAAAAGTTATGACATGTGAGTTGCTCAGCTCAGAGAGAAAAAAAATAAGGTCAAGGTAAGCTCCAGGGGACAGGAGTTGAAGGAGGAGGATTGAGAGCCCACCTGAGGCAGGTGATCGAAGGGGGCATAGTCTTCTTCATTTTTCCAAGTCCTGTCTGTATCCCCGCGTCTTCTCTTGTTGGGTCGCTCATTCRCAGCTGGGTCTTCCCTTCCCTTCCTGTGGTCTCCCTCTTCCATCTCTTCTTTTTCTGTTGAAACTGATTGGGGAATGCAGRCWACYCATTCCTTGTGTTATTTTAACTCCGAGCCTGAAATGAGCCAAGGACACACGCCTCATTGGCCCAGTGGTTGGTGGTGTATGGAAAGGAGACGTGTGTTGTTCGTTCTCTAACCAACTGCCACCCTCAACAACATGAAGAAAAGTCACTCTTTCTTTATAAAATCAACCTCATCTTTTTTTCTTTAGCCAACATCTTCATCAAGTGTCTTCCTGCCCCATGCTTTGAAGAGCTAGGAAACTCAACCTCCAGCGTACTACATCATATGAATGAAGAGTTTAATAAGAAATTGTTCTCATTCTTCGCCTTCTTCAGATTCCCAAAACATCCATTCACCGTGTCACCGCCTGGCAAGTACGCCAAGCCTGGCAGCTGACTGACGCCTTCAACCGTAGCGCCTACGAACAACTGCCACCCTCAACAACAACTTTCTTCTCTCTATCCCTCCTTTAAATACACAACCTTTATCCCCATCCCTTATCCCTGAGTTCCATGACTACGGTTTCGATGAGTGCCACTGCAATCCCATCCACACGTGTCAATCTTCATGTGCTCCTCCGAGTATGATTGTCACTGCGTGTGGAACGATGATAGAACCAGAAAGGAGGAGGGCTATGCTGATTACATGTGCCTTATTCACTTGAACCAAGAGTGGCCTTACACGCCCTTGGTGTGAATGGCCACACCATCACCTGTTAGTTCCGGTGGTAGATCGGGACATCCTTCAGCAGCACATATGATCCGGTGGGACACTGCTGGAATGATACGAATTCGGTTGCACTGGCCCTTGTCATAATCACCATCAGCAGCGACGGCCGTATGCAGCGCATATTCAGCGTCACTCTGCCACCTGCCTCTCCTGGGAGCAAGTGCATAGCTAAGCCGCATTCCACGGATGGGCAGTTTCCTTCTCTTGTCTGCTTTCTCGATCGACTTCCTTTGCAGTGCCAGCAAGCGCTCCCTCACGCTGGTGCCCTTCTCGCACTCCTGTATGGGCTGATCAGCAATGGTGACGATGGCCTGAGTCTTGGTGAACAAGAGTTACCTCCCATTGGAGAAGTCTAAGGTACTTGTCGCGGTAGTTCATGATGATGTCGTAGGCCACGTGCTTCTCAGAGAAGCCCTCCACAAATATGGGCTTGTGGTCCACCTGTTTCCATGCATTGTCACTCACTCATTATTGATCACAATCAAGAGGACACCACTCACCTCTTGATCACAACCATACTGGGAATAGGCAAAGCATGTGATGACGACAAACACCTTGCGGTGAGCATCAAACAATTGCTTGCCGACTCTGGACGAAAGCAAGGTGTTCCATCTGTGGCACACCAGTTTGCTGATGGTCAACCAGCCCACTGCAGCACACACCACATCAGGACTCGCTCTTTTAGAACTTCATCACCACACCATCAGGAACTTAACAACTAACAAGTGAAGGCCATACCAGGCAGGTGCTGGAATATGGCCACAGACAATTCCTGGAAAAGTTGCCCAGAGAGAAAAAAATAAGATCAAGGTAAGCTCAGGGACAGGAGTTGAAGGAGGATTGAGAGCCCACCTGAGGCAGGTGATCGAAGGGGGCATAGGGTGTCGCCTCTTCTTCATTTTTCCAAGTCCTGTCTGTATCCCCGCGTCTTCTCTTGTTGGGTCGCTCATTCACAGCTGGGTCTTCCCTTCCCTTCCTGTGGTCTCCCTCTTCCATCTCTTCTTTTTCTGTTGAAACTGATTGGGGAATGCAGACAACTCATTCCTTGTGTTATTTTAACTCCGAGCCTGTAAATGAGCCAAGGACACGCCTCATGGCCCAGTGGGTTGGTGGTGTACGGAAAGGAGATGTGCGTTACGTTCGTTCTCAGCATAGTTGCCATTCACTAACGGTTTGGTGATGATGATGACGATGACGATGATGATGATACTTACACAAAAGGGAGAGAAGCGCCTCATCGACATGCTGCAAAAGGTTGATCAGAGGCCACGTCCGCAAGCGTCGAGCTCTCTCCTTTCCCAGGTGTTGAGCAGCATGCTCATCTTCACGTCACTAAACGTGCCGGATTCTGCCTTTTGTCTCCTCGCAGGGTGTGTTTCTTGCCACGCGCCCACGCCAGGTGAGGGGCAGCTTGAATGCCGAATAGGCCGAATGCCAAGTGGCCATACGAAGCGCCGTCATTATTACTTCCACCACATTCTCGCTCAGCGCTCTGGTCCCGTCTTCTTGCTCACCGTCGTCGCCACCATCTTCATCAGGCTGCTTCTCTTCTTCGTCGTCTTCCTTTCCATCATCTGCTGGTGCGTCAGAGATATCCATAGAGCTGCCGAGTAGATAGAGGAGCAGGATGAGGTACGTTTGGCCTACACTTCAGCTTCTTCATGGCCCTGATCAAGGGAATGGACTTCCACACTCCATGGCTGGCCAAGCGCTGGCTGAGGTAGTTGTCCATTCGAGCCAGGCGCTGCTGCCCAATGAAGGAGAGAGCCTTTCGCTTCATCCTGACCAACACGTCAAGTCCCGCACACTAGGATGGTACTCCCACCATGAGCAGTTCATCGGCACCATTGCCGTTACCAAGAAGAATGAAAATTACCTTATCATCAGCGTACGAGGTGTCGAGCACGGTATCGAGCGTTGCATTCTGGTCAGTCAGGGTTTCCTGGGCAGACTTGATCCTCGCCTGCTTGAGCCTGAGGCCCTGCATCAACAGGTGTTCGTCTTCCTCTCTGATGTCGACCTTCTCGTACTTGCTCTCGTCCTCCTTACCATAGCGGTCAGGTGGCCATTCGCTGACGATATCCGGCTTCCATGCCCAAGGCATCCAAGAAGCGTAACCAGTATCTCATAGCCGGTCCATTCGTCCTTATCTCTCCTCTTCCCCCTCGACTTTCATCGATGTAGAGGCCAAGCGCGTGCCAGAGCCGATGTAGCACATTGAACTTCACCATCGACTCGTCCTGTTCTTCTTCAAGCGCCACGCTATCGATGATGGCGACGCGGGCTAGAGGGCTCTCGTCCTCTTCTTGATTCTCAAGAAGAAGCTTCTTCCACACATCAGAGCAAGTGGTCAGTTCTGCGTAGACTTGCATGTAGCGAACTACATTCTTGGAGTGACCAAGTTCATAGCAACCTCAACCTGCTCTTTATACACGCCTGACAAGTCATGATGGAGAAGAGAATGCTGCACCGACCTTGAGGATGGTCCGGATGACCCATGGAGATGATGGAGGTGATTGCCAGACCATAGGCGACGCCCAGGTAGTCCTCCTCCCTCCGCATATACTCCACCTTCAGCAGGGGGGACTGCGTGACCGTGGGCCTCTTGACCACACCCATTCAAGGAATGCTTGCAACTTCCTCTGCTCCCACTTCCATTGCCTCCAAAGAAGCCAAGAGTGGATGAGCCTGATGATGCATTCCACAACCAACCGAAGCAATCAGCATCGTGAACAGGAGATAGTACAAGTGAGAAGCAGTCTTACTGTGCCTGGAACGAACGACCGTCGATGATGCCCAGTGTACAGTCTGCCAACGAGGCAAACCGTTCCACCGCCTCTTCATCTTCAGGAGACGATGAGGAGAAAATCGGCAGGGACTTGAACCTCCGCCATAAGCTTGGAAGTAGCGCTGGAACAGCTCATCAAGAGAGCACGGAAGGGCGAGGATCACCGATGTGGACTCCAATGGAGCCTCTCGGATCAATAGATCCGAGTCAAATGTTTCGTCGAATCTTTTGAGTAAAAATTTAGGACATCCCATGCTTGTCATTCCTCCGAAACACAACTTACAGAATTAGTGATCTCGTGCTTTAAAATCCATAGATGACTGTGGATGCGTACAGCTGCCATTGGTTTTGACCATTTTCTTGGGCGCAGAAGCAGAACTTCCCTTAGTCCACCACAGCACCAGTCGTCAGCATGTCGAAGTTCACCTACACGGGTCCCACGCAGCTGCTCATCAACAACGAGTGGGTCGACGCCGCCTCGGGCAAGACCTTCCCCACCCTCAACCCAGCCACTGGCGAGGAGATCGTGCGCGTGGCAGAGGCCGACAAGGCCGACGTTGACCGTGCCGTGGCGGCCGCCCGTAAGGCCTTCCAGACCTGGCGCAACGTCAACGTCAGCGAGCGCTGCCGCCTGCTTCACCGCTTCGCCGGTACGCTCCCATTCATCTCAAGATTTTGTTGGTCGACTTAGAAGATTATGAACAAATTCATCTCTTTGACGACCAAAAGTTAGTTCACAAATTTAGTTTAACAAACTGAAATTCAACTTCAATTCAGACTTGATTGAGCAGCACAAGGATGAGCTCGCTGCCATCGAGTCGCTCGACAACGGGTACGACTACTCGCTTGAGATTTCCAGTTGTTTATCTTTACCTAAATAGCTAAATTTGCCATTCCTAAAATAGACGGAATAATTTTATATTACAAATAGTGTAATATTTTCTTGAAAGCGTGTATTAACATGCGGTATTTCTTTGCACAGCAAGCCGCTGTCACAGGCCATCGGCGACATCATGTTCGGCGTGGCGTGCTACCGCTACTACGCCGGCTGGGCCGACAAGCTGCAGGGCAAGACCATCCCTGTTGATGGTGACTCCTTCGTGTACACATGTCCTCGTCCTATGCTATTGAGCGGAACTCACATTAATTCTGAACTTTTCGCTTGCGTCACGTGCACGTACAGATACACGCTGCACGAGCCTGTGGGTGTGGTGGGTCAGATCATCCCCTGGAACTTCCCTTTCTTGATGGTACGTTTGTGTGATAGTGCTAGCTCATACTCACTTGGCTTATGTACGGTGCAGTTCACGTGGAAGATCGCTCCCGTGCTGGCCTGCGGTAATACCGTCGTGCTCAAGCCCGCCGAGCAGACCCCGCTCTCAGCCCTCCGTGCCGGTCAGCTCTTGATCGAGGCCGGTTGCCCGCCCGGTGTGGTCAACATCGTCCCTGGCTACGGTCCCACTGCCGGCGCTGCCATCAGCGAGCACATGGACATCGATAAGGTGGCCTTCACCGGTTCTACCGACGTCGGTCGTCTCATTCTGGTGTGTTGTTCCTGCTCTTCTGCTTCATCCTCTGCGCTATGTTCTGACTGTTGATGATTCTGTTCCTCAACAGATGGCTGCTGGCAAGAGCAACCTGAAGAATGTGACGCTTGAGCTGGGTGGCAAGTCCCCGCTCATCGTGCTTGATGACGCCGACATAGAGCAGGCCGTCGAGATCGCCCACTTGGGTCTCTTCCTCAACCAGGGCGAGTGCTGCTGCGCCAGCTCGCGTCTGTACGTCCACGAAAAGATCTACGACGAGTTTGTCAAGGCCAGCGTGGAGAAGGCTCGCAAGAAGGTCGTCGGTGATCCCTTCGGTATACGTCTGCTCTTCGCCTGCTCAAGACCAGTAAGCTAAGCAATCGTACTCATGCGCAGATCCCAAGACGGAGCAGGGGCCTCAGGTGGACAAGGAGCAGTACGAAAAGATTCTGGAGTACATCAAGCACGGTCAGGATGAGGGTGCCAAGCTGCTCTGCGGCGGTAAGGCCGTAGGTGACAAGGGCTACTTCATCGAGCCCACCGGTACGCTTGATTTGTGCCGCTAAACTTACATAGTTGATCCACTCATGCGTTGCCGTTGATGGTACTTGTCCCTAGTGTTCGCTGATGTCGAGGATCACATGAAGATCGCCCAGGAGGAGATCTTCGGTCCTGTGATGTCCATCATCAAGTTCAAGGATATGGGCGATGTCATCAGGCGCGCCAACAAGACGACGTACGGTCTGGCTGCGGGCGTCATCACGAAGGACTTGACCAAGGCGCTGACCTTCGCCCACAACGTGCGCGCGGGCACCGTGTGGGTCAACTGCTACGACAACTTCCACCCTGCTGCTCCATTCGGTGGCTACAAGGCCAGCGGTCTTGGTCGCGAGCTGGGCGAGTACGGTCTCAGGCAGTACACCGAAGTGAAGACCGTCACCATGCGCCTGCCCAAGTTCAATGAGAACATCGAGTTCTTGTAAGCTCATTACCCTCGGGCAAACGAGATGGTGTCCTTTCAGCCTCTCGTATGCTGCAATACAAACACTACAGATAAGCGACATTCATTCAGTCAACTTATGGGAGCTGACACATTGCCCAGCGTCCTCTCCAAGAAACAAACAGCTGCTCTGGCGTAGCTGTAGACTCTCGCCTGCAAACGTCCGCGGTCCGTCGGGCTCACTTACGATCCTCACACTTGATGAGATGGTACCTGAGATGTCTTGGCCATGAGCGCAACTGCACAATCGAAAACAAAAGCGAGATAGCTCACCCGTGCACGGTCTTGATCGGGCCGCCCATCTCGCCCTTCTTGAGGCTGAAGGCCACCTTCTCAAAGTCGCCTCTATCCAGATGATCGTCCACACGGACAGTTGAATCGTCAGCAACCTGAGCACTGCAGCAGTGCTCTGTCGTACGTACACCATGCGTCCGCGAGGGAACCACCCTAAGTCGCCTCCTTGTCGCGCCTTGTCCTCAGACATCTCTCGTGCCACCTGCATGGTATAATTTTCTATTTTTTAGTACTCGGCAATAAATTTCCTATTATTTTAAAAATACAAAAAATATTAAAATAGAAAAATGGGATCTAAAATGGTACCGTGGCAAAGTCCTCGCCGTTATCAATTCGTGTCTTGGCCTCCAAGATCTTGGACTGCTTTTCGCACAAGATATGTCTGCACATGCCATGCAAGAAAATAAATAAATTCGTCGATATCAATTTAATGTTAAATAATAATTGGGGCAGTAGGATTTTACCTGCATTTAACCTGAGACGCAGGCTTGAGCTTTTCCTCGCCTCCTCCCCCTGCCGCCTTTCCCGCCGCCGGTTTCTTCGCTCCTCCCTTTTTCGACATTTTATAGATCTAAAAAGTGCCGCTGCGCACCTGCGTGGGTTTTTGATGCCTTTTTTTTCAGGTGAAGGATAAACAAGAAACAAGAAGAAAAGGCCAAACAGCAAAAATGTGAAATATGCCGACGTTTTTGGTTGTCGACAGAAAGCACGTCTCTGAGATTTTTCTGTCGCCTCTACAAAATCATAATTTTTTATTCTCATTTTCTTTGTATTGGAAAAGCATTGGAGAGGGGCGAGGAAGGACTCATTAGGGAACATTAATACATGAATGTGATATTCCAAAACAAGAAGGAAAAAAAGAAAAAGATCAATTCATATATATACATAATTTATATCAATTAATTAATTAATAGCAGAGAATGGAGAAGGAAGATGAAGACGACATCAACCCCGGCGAAGATGGCTACACGGTCGCCTGGGAAGAGATGGAACGCGTGAGCTCGGGCGAAGTAGAACGATTCGTCACCACGAACCGCAGCGGCGACTGGCGACGGCAGACCGGCATCCATCATCCAATTCCTCGATCGAGGGGCAGCACACATCAAGTCGGTGAGAAAGAAGAAGAAAATGGAGGAGAGGAAGAGGAAGAGGAAGAAGGACGGCAGCTCGGCGCCAGCGCCTACACGCAGCCGTCGTGGGGCGGCGGCAGCACGGCCGAACCTGACGACGGCAACAGGCGCAGCGCACTCACCCGGACGACCGCCCACGGCCGGACCGGTCCGTCCGCAGCGGCGATGATGAGCGGCCGTCGTGCCGGCGGTGCAGCGTACGCGTTTCCCGCTTCTGGTGACATAAAAGCAGTCTGCATGATGATGATGACGAAGATGGTGATGATGGTTGGGCTCACACATTGATGTACTGCTTCTACAGAGAGGAGCACGCAGTAGTTGAATGGCAACCCGATCAGCGGAGGGTGACGTCAGGAGACAGTGGTAGGCGGACAGCCTTCGGTATGCCGCGTGTGAGCAAGATGGCCGTTCGCTATACCTACGCCACGGATGAAGAGCCCTTTCCCGTAGAGGACACTGATGCCGATGATGCGGACGAGGAGCAGGAGCAGGAAGATTGGCAGCGATCGGCGCAGGCGACCGAGGACGATGAAGAGGGGGACATCGTGGTGGTTCCCTCATGCTATGACTCTGGAGACGATCCCACAAAAACTGGCACTGCGGCGCTGGAATGTAGGGACGCTTATGGATCGTACGGGGTGCAAGCACCAGCGTCCTCAGCATCATCAACATCGATGATTCAGTACCGCAGGGAGCCCTACGCCTACTCTTTGGAAGGCGACCCACCGGCAGGAGTTGGGATGGGCTATGCCTCAAGCGCCACTAACAAGAAGGGGCGAAGTGCGCCTGGGATGACGCCGCACCACCCAGGAACGAATGCAAGATCAGCGTCACCGATTTTAGAGGCAAAGAAGCCCGAGCGACGGAAGTTGAGCTTGAGTGCAACTCTGAATCAGAAGACTTCATACGATGAGCAGTGCGAGCGAGATTGGAATGCGATGCTCCAATCCATTCTCGAACTTCCCGAGGATACGCTAGGGAATCGAGCCAAAAAGGTCAAAGGTAAGGTCATTCTGCCTCTAGTTAATGTACTTTTGCTAACGCTTTATCAACTCTCCCATTAGATCTGCAACGATTATGCCTAGACTTTAGCCGAGTCGTGTGCAGGTTTGGAGAACTCATCATACGTGAAATAGTACTTGATGATGAGGAAAAAACGCTCAAGGTATTGTCAGCTAGCTTAACAGTCCCCTTGCGCTGCTGGTACGTACTAAATCCCTTGTTATGGGACTGCAGCCTGTGCGGTCCTTCAAAGAAGGAGCTCTGGGCGTGGCGGGCGGCGACAAGTTCATAGTGGTGCGTTGCGATCAAATGTGAGTGACGACACATTCAACAGGCGGTGTAACATACTTTCGTTACGGGGCAGGCTGGATGCTTTTTCAAATTTCTCAAAGATAGTCACGGCATCTACGACGGCGACGAGTTTGCAATGAAGTCCGGTAATGCCGAGCTCAGAGGGCTCAAGGTATTGTATTCCTATGCTAAGATGTTTGCCAATACTGAGAGATTCATATGTAGGCATTATCGTCTATCGGCATGACGGAATTATGCTTTCCGCTTGTGGCCATTGTTGACTTCCGTGGCTATCGGCTGTTGGCCTCCTCCCGCCTTCCTCTGGGTTCAGACACACTGAAATATGGCAGGTTCGTGTATGGAATGATGTATTCAATAGGATTACAACCTCATTGTCTTCTTTAGCTCGAACGCAGGACGAGACTTTCACAGCTCAGTAGTGAAGATCAATGGGCTGATGCAACGAGTGGGGCATGCGCTCAATCTCAAACCTCATAAACATCCAACTGACGGTGCAGAAATTTTCGGCCCTTGCGACATCGAGGTTCATATCGGACGTGATCGTCGAGTTTATGTTGTCGATGCCGCTAGGCTCATGCCTCCAACAGCCAGTTTTGATCGGGGCAAAGGTGTTATCTGATCATCTTTCGTGATCTTCACGCATGCTCACTTGTGTATAACTGCAGCCGTTTTGGTACCAGCGGACGTATCGTGCGCGCTTGAGGTTCTGGAGTTCCAGTTGGACAAGAAAACCAACCTCTACATCGCCGTAGCTCAATGGTTTGACAAGCAATACCGAGGCCAGGCAGCCTCTCCAATTACGGTATACTTGTTAGCTGACACCTATTGGGTGCATCCGCATGTCTAACAGCGAATTGTTGGTTAGTTGATCTACCGACGACTGGAGGAGTATGACGCAGTGATTGTGTTCCAAAAGCTGGCTACCAAGGACAACGAGCGGGCAACTCATTTTGCACGTCACAACATACGGGGTGATGCGATTATCGTCAAAGGGTATCGTAGCTGTTCCTGGGTACATTGGTGACCAAGCTCTAATGTTACCACATCTGCTTTCTTCTTGCAGAGCTCGCGGACAATGGCTCTATAATTTCTTACGGCCAGAAACGGTCAAGACTTGTACAAAGGCCCTTAACAGTGATTCTCTGTCGGGTACCTTTGCGCACTTGATACTTCTTATGAGCTGAGTCAGATTTAACAATCTGAACCTCAGGATTCCCCACTCATGACGCTGTTGACAATCAAGAAGTGGAGGATGCCACATACCAGCTTCTTCATGTAACCATTCCACGGCTTGCCGCAAAGCTGGACAAGAGGTTTGATTTCTTGTGCCGGATACACACATACACCACCAGAATTAACGCCTCTTTGTTTCAGGGAGTTAGTATTTGTGAATAGTAAGCAGCTTATTCAAATGGTTCACGAGCACGGTGTAAATCTAAGGTAAGCGGTTGCAATTAGCTGTGGCCGATAGACGAGATGACCTGACTCTGAATCGATGGCAAGGTTTCTGGCCTATCTGCGTTCGCTCGTGAATAATACGCATATCAAGAGATTCTTGCTCTCGGAAATGATATCGCGTGCCGTCAAGACTGCGCTACGTGGGAAGATGCGCACGATAACGGCTCATAAAAAGAAAGAGCGTGCTAAGCACAAGGATAAATCAATGTACAGCCATGATGAAGACGACGACTACAAGGAAGTGGCGCTGCAATACTTCAACTTGATACTCGGCATGGGAACGGAGAGCAATGAGTGCTGGCGAACAGACATGAAGATCCTACTCATGCTCAAGTATTCGCTCATCCCATACAAAGGTCGCAGTGATGTACAAGACCACGACAACCGCAGTTCTCTTCTGGATATCGAGCATCTTCCACACTATCATTTCCGCGAGCAGATAGGCAGTAAATTGTAAGTAAGTTACCCTACCTTGATATCCGTAACTGACTTTCATTCTCTACTATTTCAGAATGCTGTTTCAAATGCTCCAAAAGTATACTGGAATCAAGTTTAGCCACGAGACTCAACAGCTCTTCATCAATGATCCTACGCTCTTTGAGCAAGAGAGTCCATTCTCATTGTATGATGTACAAATCACACCGTGCATTAAGACTATTCAATACGCAGGAAAAGTACGCTGACTGTTTTCCCGTGCGTAACAATATTATCAAACTGACTGACGATGCTTTGTTGCAGTTACCCGATCTGTTGCATCAATCCTTCTCCCCGGCTGTCAACAGGACACAGCGCGTGCCTCAGCCGACGATTCAGCAGGACAGCGGTAATGACCAGCAGAGTATATGCTTTTGTAGTTACATACTGAATATCTTATTTCTCCCAACAGAGAACAGAGAAGCTGAAATGTTTGAACTGGAAATGGATCCGCCTAGCACAGGATCAACGGAAGGTAACCTTTTTGTGGCTGCTGTTCTGTGTGTTAAACTTGTCTGGTGTTTTTTCTTGTTTTTAATTCTGTTTGATCAGCACGGCTAAGAGAGTCACAAGATAAGAAGCCAACCAAAATCGTTGTATCTCCTCCAGTTCAAGCAGTAGCTTTAGGCATCGGCAACGATCTACAGTACACCTTGTCCTCAATATAGTGCTCTCTGTGGGATTTCTCGCTAATATTGCGACACAGGCGATATGAAGAGAATCTACAACTGATAGGGGAGATATGTGGCCAAAACAGTCAAGAAGTAGTGCTTAGCCTGTTTCAAGTGGCAGATCTATGTAGCCGTCAAGGTCTGCATGCCAAGGTAAGGAGCGGACTGTACTGTGCATGCTGGATATCACTTAACCAAATTACCTTGAAGGCGCTCAAGTTAATCCACACGGCGTGCAAGACACTTCAAGCACTTGGCGAATGCCCGGCCGAACTGGTAATCGGCTTTTATTACCTTTTCGGCTTCATATTTGAGCGGATGGGCGACTATCGCCGAGCCATACGAGCATTTGAGAGTTCATTAGATATTATGGAACGCGTTTACGGTACGCGTTGATGCTACATTCTGTTGTGCAGTTGACGGAATCTTACTTATATGACTTGTGCTAGGCGATGCTCGCGAGCCCTGTGGACGAGGTCTTGGTCATCCATTCGGGCTCCTCTTATGCTCGAAGCTAGTGGACCTTACAGAACACGAGCACCTCTTTGCAGCTGCATTCCGGTTCTCGAAGAAGTTCGAGGATTTCTGGAAGATATTCCCTTTCCCCATGAAAGGAGTTCGCAATTCGCAGCTGACCGAGCGAATCTTCTTCTCCAATGATCCACCGTTGGCGCTCTTCGGGAAGTCAAGCCTTCCTGTCGACGATGCTCCTACCCGTGCCTGGCTCAAACGAGGTATTATTTGCTTGGGAGATGTGCTTTCATTACAACTCACTGACCTGATTGAGCATAGTTAATGTGTTTGACAATCTGGGCGATGTGATGGTGTCCACGCTGATGCTCGGTGGAGAGGACGGCATTGATCGAGAAATCCTGCCATCTGCAGAAGATGAAGAGAGCAACGAATCTACTGAGGTTTGTTCTGGCACAGTCATGGATGATTTGTAAATATTGCTTCGATTAACTCGATACAATAGGAAGAGGAAGCGAATCCTGCGTCGAATGCGGAAGCCCATTCTACAAAGCCAAACATTCGGCAATCAAGCCGCGGCATTCAAGGCAAGCAGACTTCGGGCGGCTCCTTATGGATATGGGGTCAAGGCCGTAATGCCTCACTAGAGGGATCCGGTTACCGTTTAGAACGTCCGTGTCTGCTTGCTGCGGTTCCGTCTACTGTTATCGATGTAGCCTGTAGCGGGACTCACGCTATCTTCCTTCTTGGTGCGGACTCTCACTCGGCATGTTATGGTAACCAGTGGCCTAACTTTCGTGCGCAGAATCCGGTGAGGTGTTCACAATTGCGGATAAGCTTGTTGAGAGCAACAGCAGCAATCCGACTACAGTGGCATCCAACCGTCAGAAGAACGACGACGCCCTGGTACCTCATCAGGTGACCAAGCTAGAAAAGCGAGGGCGGCGCGTTATAAAAGTTGGCTGCGCTGCGGGGTTCAACATCGCCCTTACCCGAGGGGGCAAAGTTTTTGGTTGGGGCTCCTCGTCTCTCTTCCCGCTGCGGACCAAAGACGACCGAATTGCAACGCCTGGCATTCCACATACCATTCGTGCAATCAAGGTAAAGAATTAACGCATCCCCCAAGTTTTTTGGTAACACTGTCGTTGTGGTGATTAGGGCAAGAAGGTTGTTGACGTTGCGTGCGGAGAGCACCACATCTTGTTTACTACAGCTCAAGGAGAAGTCTACTCTATGGGAACAGGCGTGCTGGGCGCTCTAGGTATTTGAGCCTTCATCTGTTCGTCTTTTGTCTGCAACTAACTTGCCATCACAGGTCAAGGCACCACTGTGGATCAACTTGTTGAGCCTAGACGCATCATGGCTCTACAAAGGGTACTACAATCATCATTGCCACGTAGGTTGATGCGCTTACGTTGAATACTGTTATGTAGGAGTGCATCGTAAGGGCAGCGGCAGGTGAAAACTTCTCCTTGGTGCTCACTCGCGAAGGTTTGGTGTATAGTTTTGGGGCTTGGGAGAAGGGCCAGCTGGGGCACCACAACCCTGAGGACATGCCCACGGGCTACCCTTGCCCCATTGAAGCCCTTCGTCGTATCAAGATCACGAAGATTGCGGCAGGACACCATCACGCGATGGCGATTAATGGTCAGTTGAACATTTGTTTGATTGTTGGTAGTGGCTAAGTCTGACCTTCCGTCTGTAACAGAGTATGGTGAGATCTACTTGTGGGGAGCGAATGAAGCCGGTCAACTCGGATTCGACACAGAGGACGATGAAATCCAGTACGTCCCGCGTCATCTGCCCTTCGGGTTGCCTGTCGTGGATGCTGCGGGAGGCAAGAGCCATACCGTCATCATTGATCAAGCGGGACGAGTACATTCATGGTAACAACCCACTCCACGGTGCTGAAAGTCGCGACTTCAGCAACCACTCACTTGCATTTGAAACTAGGGGCTCTCGGGCATGGTCGCAGCTCGGCCACAATTGTCAAACTGCTGTCCGTGAACCACGCGTGGTGCGGGATCTCATGCACGTTAGAGCACGTAAGGTGGTCGCCACCTACGGAATGACTCTAGTCCTCACCGATAAGATGGACGAATCACCGCCGGGGCCAGGCTCCTCGTCTGTGCATGTACCACCGTTAGCATTGCCTGCGTCACTCTCTGAACAGGCGCTCCTTCAGGTTCGCAGGACTTCTGTCTCGAAGCCTTCCAACCTTACGGATAGCAACCAAAAGAAAAAGAAGAAGCGGGGCAAGGAGCACCTTATTCAACGCCACATTCTTCAAACAGCTGCTCCTAATCTCAGCTCACTTCGATTTGCAAGCAAAGAGCGACAACAAGCCTCAATTGCGCTCCGTGAGAAGCTTCTTAGGCGCCCTTCTCGCGATGAACTCATTCGACGGCACATTATCAGGCCGGCCGGCGCAGCGGGTCCAGCTACGTTAACATCTGCATTGGCCAAGGCCGCTCATCCACACCACCAACCACCGAGCCGGTCGGTGTCGACTCCTTCATCGATGCCAACCGCAGGTCTTCGCAAGAGCGGCCCCGCTGTGCCACAAGACAAGTCCCCTACAAACTCGCACAGAAAGAAGAGGCAGCAACAGAAGCAAAAGCAGATTCTTCTGCCCATCGACAACAGCAGCCTACATCATGAGTATCATGGCGAGCAAATGAGTGACATTCACAAGCAGACGAAGAAGAATAAGCTCAAAATGCACGGCGGCTACTACATCAAGAAGAAGCGCGAGGACGAGGAAGATGAGTATTTCTCTACCAAGAAGAATAGCTCTTCCCAGAGCGGCAAGGGCAAGAAGACGCCGCGGCGACGAAAGAAGAATCGCCGGCGCTGCGAGTCACTGGTGCAGATACCACCGGAGCTACTGCTTGCGTTTGCTGAGGACGAGGAGTACGGCCGGAATGGACGACCACATGATGTGCCGGCAGACCAGATGAGCGTATCACCGGCATTTGAGCCGCATTCGCCCACCTTGGATCGGTGGGAGGAGATGCAAGTGGCCCTGGGCGAGGTCGGGATGTCTACCTCTCGACGTCGCGCGCGGATGAAGAAGAACAAGAGCGATAGAGAGATGCACCTGTCACGAGAATCTGCCGATACATATCAACCAACACCGCCTCAGCCATCTCTCAACCACAGCAAGGGAAGCCACACGGCTACAGCGGAGGGAGCCAAGGATGGCCCTCGTGGTAACAGTACGCTTCATCACAGCGGAGGGCGTAAGCGGACCAGCGTGGGCAAGAAGGACGAGCACCGATCGAGCGACTCTCTCATAGTTCCTGTTGTGCACCACGGCGGCCAGAGCAGCGCGCACCCGCCGCCGTCGGTGCACTCACGCCACGCTCGACGCGGGGAAGATTGGGACGAGGAATCCTCGGAGACGAGCACGGAGAGCCATGAGTCCGAAGAGGGCAGTTCACACGACGAGGCCGAGAGCGCACACGTGTTCGGTGCGTGGATGGGCAGACGAAGCGGCAGCCACCCAAGGTCCGTATCTCATCTCTCCGCCCTACTACTCACTGGATGGCGACGCTGATGGTGTCATCTATCATGACTTCATGCAGGCGACGTAAAGGTACCAGCAGCGCCAGCACTTGGCGGGCTTGAGGACCAATCGGCACGCGGGATGCCTGTCTGTTTCGACGAATTTTCCTTTGAACGAAACAAGAATCTGAAAAATTTCAGTCTTTATTTAAGTGTATTAATATTCGGCGGTGAGCGGCGAAAAGGAGGAAAGAAAAAGATGGAGAAGGCGGTGGTGGCGGTTTGGTCCGCCTCGGGTGCCCACAGCGGTGGTGGGAGTAAGCAGGCCACCCTCACCCCGGCCCAAGTAGAGGGCTTCTTCAAGATGTGTGGCGTAGTCACCGCTGTCATCGTCTTTACTGACCCGTACCCCTCTCTATTTTCTTTTATATTTATATTTATATTTATATTTATATTTATATTTATATTTATAATTCTTATTCTTATTATTTAACACCTCACCGTTTTCACAACAATAGTTTGTGGAATTATATTATGATTTTTCTTCACTTATTATAAACATTTCTTAAATATTGTAAAAATAATTAATTCTATCGGGCAGAAGAAAACATATTTCTTCGATTCGATTTAGTTATGTAAACCAACATGTCGTGCAGTCGGGACGGAGGGAAGGCGGTAGTGTGCTTCAAGGAGGAGCGCGCGATGAAGATGGCGATAATGCTCGACCGCGGCATCATAGGCTACGTGCCCATCCGCGTGCTTCCCTTCCAGGCTGATCAACAGCCCGAGCTCGCGGCGGCGCTCCAGAGCGCGCTCGCCACTGCCGGGGATGGAGGAGCGCCGCCGGTCCTGACGACACTCTCCCCGGACGCCGTACAGCAGTCCCGCGCTCGCGCGGAGCTGCAGAAGCCGGCGCCTGTAGTGCACTTACCGAGTTATGCACCGCCGCCCTACTACTCACATCATCAGGATACAGCTCGCAGTGCCTCGACATTCAATTCATCAACATCGACGTCACCATCAAGAGGAGAGCCACCAAAGCCTGCTGAGATCGTAAGCGGAGGCATCGGGTCGAATGGCACGAGTATCAATCGAAGTCCCCGCGATCCTCAGCAGAGCAAGTCGCAGGGCTTTTCGTCTCTTGCCGAGTTGTCCCCCGAAGACTACGCATTTGGAGTGCTAGCATCTGGTCTCTCTGCCTCGTGCACTTCCGCTGATCTTCAGGACTTCTTTCAGCTGTGCGGCAACATTGAGGACATCGTGCTGCTAAGGTAAAGCCCATGTGACCTGCACCGCTGATGATGCATCGATTCTGACCTCCATTCTCCTCTATGATTGATTCAGCCCTGTTCCCGACACAGGAGCGCAAATGGGACTCTTGTTCTTCTCGACTGAGTTCGCAGCCAACATGGCTCTCTCGCTGGGTGGCGCAGTGATCGCCGGCAGGGTAGTCAAGGTAGAGCACCTATCAGCAGAGATTGTAGACAAACTGGCGCGCGAGTATCGAGTAACCAACATAACGGCGCTCAAGCACAAGCGAAAGAAAGCCACAACACCTCGTGCCGATCACCCTGAAGAAGAGCCAAAAGAAAATGCTGCGGATGAACAGGAGAAAGCTCAGCTGGGTGATTTCACCATGAAGCCCAAGCGACAGATTGTAGATGACGAGAACGAAGATGAACGAGAGAGCAACCACGAAGAGGAACGCGAGTCTAGTGTGTCCTCTGGTTGGGCTGTGCCACCTCTTCCGCCCAAGCCGCACGTCGGGCAATATAGCCAGGGTGGCATGGCTTCGAAAGAAGTCAAGGTAAATCCTCATACACTTCCACAGCATTCATGAATGTTAGGGCTCACCTGTTCCTCAGTGTGATGTAGATAATGGGACGCTTGTCTGCAATGATACTCCAACATTATTTAACTTACGTGATGTATCTCGAGTCTACTCGACTCAGGATAGGTACTTTCTGATTGGGATTACCTAGAGACTTGCTGCGGTCACTCAACAGTTGAACTGCTCTAGGATCCTTAAGAAGGGGCACATCTTTCGCAGCGCAGCGTGGACGCGCTATTCGGGCCTGCAAAAGGACGACTTCCGAGCGTCCCTTGATTACATGAAGCGAGAGATGGGCATCAAGACCATCATTGACCTTCGCTCAGCTGAGGAAAAGAAGTGCGTGCGCCAGCCATAGCTAACCTCTGAGGCTAATGTGCTTAAATCACCCTTCATTGCAGTTTAGATATATGGTACGAGGAAGTGGAGATTTGCTACAAATCCTCTCCAGCAATCAATACACCCCCAAATGGCCTGGCCCGACGAGTGCATGTGGACTTGGTACGCATAATTGGTCCTAACCTAGCGGAGAGACAGTGCTCTCAACATTTCGCACAATAGGTTACTCGTACTCTCAAGGTGCAGCTGTTCGCCACATCGAAGACGAGCCTCAAGTGGCGTATGCTGAAGTCTGCGTTCTCTAGCACGCCAGCGGCCGAGAACTCTGACTCTAGCCAGAATCGTAGGCGCAAGTCGCCAAGCGAGGCGGGGAAGAGCAGGCTCTTTCTTGGGATCAACGTCTATGATCTCCAGAATTTTCAGATACCAGGTACCAAAGTCAGCATCAACGTAGATGCTGCAGCACAGGTACGCTCATTAAGAATGCACTGCCACTTGCCTCCAGCTTGCCTGACCATTGGTCATGTAGACCTTCATATCGGAGGTCATCAAACCCATGGGTCTCGAAGGTTTCACGAAGCTCTTCGTGATGTATGCAAAGGAGGAAATCGGTCACGCCCTTCGCATATGTTCGGATCCTCGCAATTACCCCATCCTCATTCACTGTGCTTCGGGTATGCATCCTTGTGCGGGCATCTTCAAGTGATAAATGAGGCTGATGTCTCTTCATACAGGAAAGGATAGAACCGGCTTGATAGTGGCCCTGTTGTTGACTGTGTGCGGCGTCAGTCGGACCGAGGTGGTGGAGAATTATCATCTCTCTGAGTACTTCCTCGCACCCGTTATGCACGAGATACGCGACGAGAATGGCCGCAAGGGTGCGACGAAGTGATCGCAATGTGATCCTGCGGCGCTAGCAATTAACTTGTCTCTGCACAACAGGATTGGGTTCTTCGTTCGACGGTACACCGAGACCTTTGATCAGGAACATTCTTGAGTTCATAGACTCCAAGTGGGGCAGCGTACCGGCCTACCTTCATAATGCCTGCAACTTCTCTTTCGATGAACAACGACATCTTCGTGAGAATCTGCTTCGTTCCGATGTTCTGCATTCCCCCAAAGGAGGCCATCACACTTCCGCTTCATCGTCGATGTCGTCACCTTCCGTTCATCATACAATGCTTACAACGGGACCTTATTATCCACCACAACAGTATCCGCCTTATCCTCATCATAATATTCTATATGCTACGCCCAACACGCCCTACACACCGCTCCAGCCCATGAACTCCTTCTCCGCGCCGTTCCCTGCCACTCCGAGCCCCTCTTCCGGAGTGACATCCAGCTCCTCTATAACCCCACCGCCACTTCCCATGCGGCCGTGGCAGAGCACGCCTGACGTCCGAACACATCTGGAAACGCCCACGCCTACGCCATCATCTGCTCCTCCGCCGATCCCTGCGCGGCCGCACACTGCCAGACCAGCGACCAGTGTCGAGCCGCCATTGATCCCACCGCCGCTTCCCGTTAGACCGCATACCTCACCAACACAGGTCCAACAAGCACAAGATCATGCAGCTGAATCCAAGCACACTGAACGCGACGAGCAACAAGAGCGGCCACAAGCAAAGGAAGAAGAGACCCAGAATGAAAGCGAAGAAGATACAGAGGAGGCAGAGGCGAGCTCCAGCGAGGATGATGAAAAGGTTCCTGACGCTGCAGGAGCAATAGTGCTTGACGATGAGATGAAGGAGCGATCAGTTAGCGTTACGGGCCTGCCGCCGTTCATGGCTACGGCCGACTTGGCGCACTTCTTCGTCTTCTGCGGAAGAATCAAGAACTTGCATCACGATAGGTATCCTGCTTATCCTTAACTTAACCGTTGACGCTGTCACCTCTAACTTCCCGTTTCGTGTCATGCGGTGGAACACAGAGCTGCGGGCAACGCGACAGTTGTTTACGAGAGCGTTTCGGCAAAGCGTACGGCGCTTATGCTAGATGGTAGCATGCTCGCCGGTCAAAGCGTGCGCGTGTCTACTGTGGCGTGACGCGTTTCCCAATACATACCAGCGACAGCGTTTTGGGTCCTTCTTCACTATGCCGGTCTGTTGCATGTACATATGCTCTCTCTGTCCTGTCCTGATGGTATCATAGCTGTCATTTCTAGTTAGCCGAACAGGGTGTTCAATGAATTGAGATATTATTGCTTGGGGAGAGGTAGAGAGGTGGTGGTGAGTAGGAAGGCCCGAAGCGCAGTTCCAGTAGCTGACGCACACGCAGTGCAAACAAGTCGGCCAGCAAGTGATCCTCCGTCTGGTCCACCTTCCACCGTTAGTCATGTGCAACTGCAAAGACCAGCGTGGGCGTGCCTTGGTGTCGTTCTCGGCAAGTTGGTATAGTCGCTTACGAATGGTGTAGTGGTTGAGTCTCAACTCTACTCCTTGTCAGTTCGGATTCAAGTTCGATCAGGTCTGTACAAGAGGTCTACCATACCTTCGGTCTTACACATTACGTGCTGATCAGGAGGAACCATCCGGTGAATGTCCCACAACATGAGTGCATCGCTTCGCACGATCACCTTGAATCGCCGCCTACATAACACATCCCTTCGGAGGAAGATGGTGAGTATGACATCAACGTCAGGACCAAGGTTTATTGACACAGGGTACGCACCGCTCGCGGTAGTGATCCATGGTCAGGCCCGTTTTGTTTCCCTCGTAGTATCGCGGACTGAAGTCGCAGTTCTGGAGGATAAGCACTCGCTTGTCCTTACCTACCTGTCGGATTGCCTGTGGTAGTGTGCTGCCTTCTTGAAGAACAAGAAGTGAGTGGTACCATCCCACTCAGCACCTGAGAAGGTTCACTCAAGGTACCGGGTACTGCGAGGTACTCATCGGGGTCGCTCAGCCAAGTCCAATTAAACGAGGGCCTCCCGTACACGTGCAAGCAATGATTCATCCCTAGAACCTGATGCAGCACAATGGGTATGTTGGGGAAGCGCTTCTCCCTAACGTTCCGGTCAGGCATCTCTGAATGCAAGCAAGGACACAACTGACGCGCACCATGGCACTAGAGTGAGAACACCAGCCGTCACGTAGGGTGCCAACTTCTTGTGGACCTCAGATGTGTTAAGGCGGGAGAAGTAGACGAAGAAGTGCTCCACGCCCATCAAGATGTGGTACTCGATCCACGGAGGCATCGCGTCGACTTCCTCCATCAACCAAATACGTGTGCACAGGCACATGAATCCCTTGGTCTTCCTCCTCGTGACGGCTGGTGTTTGGAGTGGCACCTCTGCAACATCGAATGCAGGTGTGGAGGTCATCGTACTCTCGGTGCATCCGACTTCTTGAATCTGTGGCCTTGATAGGATCACAGCTTCAGATACCTTCTCAAGCAGCTCTTCAACTGTAAGGGGGCCCAGTTGGCCCAGTGGGCATATCATCAAGGTGCCTCTAGCATCAGCCACGCTGCTGATCGTGTTGGCGGGCACAATGTTCCCCTGTCCTGCCCCACGCCTTCTCCGTTAGGGAGTAGAAAGATGTTGAGTCAAGCGTACCAAAGCTGCAGTAGAAGCAATGGTCAGGTGCTTTGCCTGTCCCAATGAGCAGTAGTTTGCTGTTGCACCACCCACAGACCACCACCATACACTCAGCATTGCTCTTTTCTTGTGAGTTTGACATCATCAATTGGTGCGCACCGGCTGTATGGGTCTTCCAACTCCAGCACAGCGTCGGAGAAGAACATGGAAGAGGGAAGAGAGTCCGGATCGGTCAACAGACTCCAGTTGATGCGGCACTTGAACCCTTCAGCATATTCACACGACAAAAGGATGTAGCTCACCAAACTGAAAGAGAGGAGTGCTACGAGTGCGAGGGCCCACCATCGCCACATCTCCTTCGAACACCTTTTGGATATGTTAATGTTTGCGTAACTCGCCTATTTTTTCCTTTTCTTGACCAAGCGGCTCTCTTAACGCAGAGAGAGAACATAACATGCTTTCAGGTTTAGGCCCAGCTCATTCTTTACATACCTTAATTTTCAGAACTTTTTTATTTTGGAAGTCTATCTTCAATTCCATAATATCCACCTACTTTGCTATCTCCACTCACACATGCTTCACAAGTAACACTTAGCCAGTTTGATGAAATCCGCTGACAAGACTCTTTAGAGATAGAGATTTTTTTGTCAATAAAGCTCCATATAGGCGACTTCTCATGTGCTCTAGTATTTCCTTTTTAAGTGATGAAGATACCCCTGCAAGAAACAGAGCGGAAAAGGGCCTGGAAATCTCAGACGACACGAAAGATAGACACGTTTCGGGAAGCAAAGGGACGGGAAAGACGTGCCTGGTCTGTCTATCCTCTTTATGGTTTTACCTATCTCCTCTGCCGAACTGACGGTGGGCACGAGGCTACTGTTCTTGTTTGTGTTGGCCTGCTCTTTGCCATCGACCTTTGCGTGGCTGCGTACGTCGTTCTACACAGACCATTCTCTCATGACACGGTACTCATGTGTAGAGCACAACAGCAAATGTACCAAGCCTGAACAGCACAACGTGGGCTGTTCGCCTGCCGCAGCACATTGTCAAGAGCGACCCGTATCCGCTGCTGGAAAAGCTAGCTGCTGCACACGGAGTACCCGACTCCTTTAGCCAGATAAGTGAGTGTCAACGCTCACCGCGCTCCTTCAGTGCAGGGTGGTTGGGCAGATAGGCAACCTCAGAGACCATTTCTTACTCGAACATGATCCTAACCATCACGTCAAGCGAGATATTGCCGATGTACGCCTCCGCAGCACTACCCACTGCATCAGTGAAAGGACCTCACTCGTCCAGAGCAGGTGGGTAACTCCCTAGAGTCCCATCCACATGTTGAGTGGGTGCAGCGTCAGACGCCTCGTCAACATGTCAAGCGGATACAAGTGACAGGTACGCTCGATCTCCTGTTTACTATCCTTGGTGCTTGCTGTCTCACGAAAGACACAGATCCGCTCTATCGGTGTCAGGGACATCTGGTAGGTGCTCAGTTGAATATAAACGCGACTCCTGCATGGAATGCTGGTTACTCTGGCCGTGGAATCGGTACGCTACTCCATTCCGTTGATGCTCTTCGATGTGTCTGATGCTCTCTTCATCTGCTGATCACAGGGATAAGTATCGTGGATGATGGAATCGACTGGCATCACAGGGATTTTGATCTGGGCAGCAGATACATGCCCAGCGCTTCCTACGATTGGAATGGCAACGACCCTGACCCGTCTCCTGTAACGTTCGAGGATTCTCACGGAACATGTACGGCAAGACCGCCCCTAAACGAAGTGTGTTAATGAAGTGATAGCGTATATGTAACACAACACGTATGCATGTCATGCAGCGTGTGGAGGTCTGGCATTCGCGGGTATGAACAACGGCATATGCGGAACCGGCGTAGCATTCATGTAAACACATATTTGATAATTTTGTGAAGTAGGAGTTAAACTGACAGCTATGCATACCCTCACAGGGCAAACTTCAGTGCTCAGCGGCTCATCGCGGAACCCTCTACTGATGCCATGGTACGCCTGTTCCCCTGCTGTCCTAGCACAAGGCGATGGTACTGATATTCCTGGTCTTCCAGGAGGCTGGTGCGTTCTCTCTGCACCACGACGTGAATTATATCTACTCTGCATCGTGGGGTACCTAACGTTCCGCCCTCCGTACGCGACAGCTACTAAGTCCCTGTTGGCATCTTGTCAGGTCCGCCGGATGAAGGTGACGATAAGGTTCCTATGGGCGACCTGCTCTACCAAGCTATAGCTCAGTCAGTCGTCGAGGGAAGAAACGGTATGGGGCTTTGGCCACGTTGATGGATCTAATGGAAGCTGAACCGGCTGAGCAGGCAAGGGGACAATCTACGTGTGGGCAGGGGGCAATGGCGGTTTGAGGGATAATGTAAACAATGACGGGGTACGTGTACACCGTGCACAGTGCTTGTTGTGGCTGCAGTACTAACTCGATCGGCTGCCTCTTTTCAAGTACGCCAACAGCATCTTCACCATTACCATCGCATCTGTGGATGAAAAGGGCAAGCGGGCACTGTACAGCGAAGAGGTACCACCTGAGCCATGCTCGCCACTCCAGGGAGCGGATGGACGCGTTGATCGTTTGTGATCCCTCAGGGTTCGAGTCTGCTAGTTAGCACGATCTCCTCTCCTCCTTTTGTGTGCACGACAGCCATCCATGGTGGATGCGAGTGCGTATCTTGATCTCAGGCACCTGCTCCTCTGTATTGTACTAGAAACTAATGTGAGCACGTGTGAGCAGACACCGTTTCGGAGGCACCTCGGCTTCAGCACCTCAGGTAGCTGGGGTCATCGCGTTGATGCTGGAGGCCAATCCGAATCTCACCTGGCGTGACGTTCAAGATATCCTTGTCCGCACGACCACCCTCAACGATCAGAAGGATCAAGATTGGTTCCAAACCGGTGCCGGTCTCAAAGTGAACCACAAGTACGGGTTCGGCGTGATCAACGCGGGCAAAGCCGTCCTGATGGCTGCCGACGCCTCTCGCTCGTTGCTTCCGCCTCCCCTCTCCCCCCTCCAAATCCAGTTTGCCCTGAACGAGCCCACTGTATGATACCTTTCATATATACTTGTGGCCAGGGTGTACTGACTGGTTAAGATACGCAGGACATTCCTGACGGTGACCCTCAAGGAGTCTACGCCGTCGTGCATGTGGAACAGAACATCATCGTAGAGGTACCCGACGCACCTTAGCTCTCGAGACATGGGTTTGCTTGCTGACTGAGGTGTACTTCGTCGTTAGCACGTGGAACTTGCCTTCTTTGCTACCCATCCTCGACGTGGTGGTACGATGGCCGCGTCATTCCTCTGTTGTAGTCTCTCTCTCACTGCTGTAGAACGTTCTCCTCAGATATTCGTGTTGCACTTGTAGCGCCTTCACAACTGTACAGTATGCTCATCCCTGTTCATGCGGATGAGCACGCCAACTATGAGGGCTGGGTCTTCACATCAGTACGGCTCCCTGCTTGCATCCGACTGAGCCTAATCTAAATTTTCATCTGTCCTCATCGTCAGATGCGTCATTGGGGAGAACGTGGAAGAGGTGAGTGGGCGGTACTGGTGGCCGACGAAAGGCCAGAGGTGACGGGTACATCATCGTCGATGCTCCTCATCGTCATGCGCCAGAGACTTACACTTGAGCGGGACGGACACAGGGCAGTGGCTGGGATTCGAGCTCGTCCTGTACGGCCATGAGGACCCATCCCCACCACCACAAGTGAATGCTTCACCAAGCCCGCCTTCACCAGGGCGAGCACGGCGTATCAACATACATACGAGAGACGTCGATGGTGAGCTGCCGTTCGTGCCTCAGCGACCGGTCCTACCAAATCCGCCGCACAGCATCGACGTTCGACATGCAACGCCCGTACCACCGTCCAGGCGTAAGCTTTTCCCTCAACGGCGGTGATGCCTTGCACCTGCACTCACCTGGCGAGAAGGATCACAAGTGACAGCCATTGCTAGATATGCACGTATCTTAAAACGATTCAAGTTTAGATATCACTCCGAATGAGCATCACAAGGTGATCGTCTGTAGCGAGTGAAGAAGTGAGACAAGGGGTCCTGCTATAAAGCCTGCTAACATGTCTGACCTTATTGGAGGGAGCATCTATCTGAGCTCTTCGTTGAAGTTGACTTGGTGGTGGCTGCACTCACTTGACTGCTCTGCTCATCAGGGAACCGCGAAGCGACAAGTGATGCAATCACTGCCTCGTCTGGCACGAAGGCAGGCGTCGCCATTCCAGCCACATATTTCCAACCACCCATGGCCTGGCCTACGGCACATTCAAATACTTCGTCCACTCCTTCGCCAGTCTTTGATGAGCACTCCACCAAGGGCAGACCCCATTGACGTGCAACAGTGCGTGCTTCCTCCTCGGACACTGCACGTCTTGCATCAAGGTCCTTCTTCGTACCAACAAGCACGATTGCCAGATTTTCGTTGCCATACCTGAAAAGAAAGCTCAAGGTTACCTCATGCTGCACAAGGGGATGCTCTCGTACCTCTCCGCATCTAGCTTGAATGAAGGAAGCGCATTGTGGAACGAATCTTTATCCGTGATATCGTAGATCATAAGAACAACATGCGCTCCACGATAATAGGAGCTTGTGATTGTGCGGAATCGCTCCGGCCCAGCCGTGTCCCAGATTTGCAACTGGCCTCACAGTTTGAGGATGCTGCAGGAATCATACAACGAGAGCAAGAGTACCTTCACACGTTTACCGTTCCAATCGATCGTCTTCAGCTTGAAGTCCACGCCAATGGTGGAGATATAACTCTCAATGAACTCACCTTCTGAGTAACGCAGCAGGATTGACGTCTTGCCTGCGCCTCTGCCCCTCATCGTTGAGATCATCAGTTCTCTTGTTGGTAAAATGAAAGATAGAGCCGTAGTACGGTTGACCAGCAAGCAGAATCTTCAATAAGTAGTCAAAATCGAGAGGTTGTGACGTTTGCCGTGGTGGCAGCTGGCTGACCGGCGTGGCGCAAACAGCTTTCGTTCTGATCAAAGCAGCAGACAGGTGTGATTTGTGTCTGCTTGACACGAGCACTGTTGGCAGATGGTTTGTTGTACCTGTACTGGTGAATGGCAGTGCGCAACCAGGTCATGTATGCTCCTTTCCATCCATCCTTCCTGTCCCCATGTGCGTCCGTGTGTTCATCCATCAGTCCATCCACTGACAGCAACAGACTCATGAGGCATTTGCAAATGCTTATGGCTTACCTGACATCATCTGACCAAGAAGCGTTTCCAAGTGGACGCCACAGGCTCTGATCTCTGCTCACCGCTGCCAAAGCGCGGCACACCTGCACATCATCCACAGTCAACCCAACGCCATTGATCCAATCTCATGAAGCAGCAGCGATGTACAAGAGAGACCGAGCACAGATCCAAGGGGTTGGCCAAGAATGACAGAAGATACACGAGCACCTCCTGATCATTCATTACAATGAGTCGAAGAGGTACAACAAATCGTTGGTTGAAAAACGTACAGGAGGAAGACTCCACAACCCAACCTGGCCTTCGCCAGACGATGCGCGTGAGAGCTCACGCAGTAGCTGGGCAATCTCCTCTTGATGAAACTCACCTGCCACCTATCGGCCACACAGACAGACCAGCCGGTCAGTGTTGGGATAACCCAAGGGCACAAGGCAAACAAATGAGGCACAAGAGAACATGCCTGTGTTGGAGTGCCAAAGGTGCTCTCGATTGTTGCTGAAGCACCATGACTCACGAGCAGATCCACAATTTGTCTGTATCCTTTGCGCGATGCTGCACATGCGTGCAAAGTAAAACCGATTGACTCTGATCAGTACGAGGTGCTTCTGCACAAAAGTTCACACCAGAAGGCACCATAATGAAGGGCCGTGTCGCCGTTTACATTGGTCGCATTCACATCGACCAACTTACGCGTGAGCAGTTCCTTGGCAAGACCGATGTTGCCGCGAAGACACACTAGGTGCAGCACTGTCTGTTTTCACATTCAAATCAAAGAGAAAGTGATCAGTAAGGATGAGGCATTCACTTGAGGAGAGGTCACTGACCTCGCCAGCAACGTTGGGAATGTTGGGATCGATGCCCTTTGTCAACAACATATCGAAAAGCTTATCTGCTGCCCTCCTCTCTTCAGCCTCGTCCTGTATTCGACACATTTCATCAGAAGGATACTCCTGTACGACGACAAGATGACGGCTGAGCAAGGAATGAAGGTCGTCACGTACGGAATCAGAGGCGAAGAAGTCGCGCTGACCCTGCTCAGCCAACACGTGCAGCGCATTCATGCCATCGACCGACGTCGTGTGGTGCACGTTGGCACCGGCGGCCAACAGTAGCTTGACCACGCCAATGTGTCGACCCTCGACTGCTGCCAACAACGGCGTCCTGTATGTAGCCAACGTCAATTTCGCCAATTCTTCATTTCCATTTGAATTTGACCAAATATGGAATAATTGTTTAAAATAAAAAATAATTCAGCATAAAAAGTGGCCAAGTAAGAAAAAAACAACACGAACCATCCATGACGGTCCGTCTCGTTGACGTTGTGGCCGTTCTTGAGTAGCTTCTCTACGCGTTGGACGTCGCCCGTTCCCGCCGCGCTCAACAATTCTAATTCGGCCTCCATCTTCTTACGATTTTGGAATGGGATTTTGGGATTTGTCTCCTTGAACGTCCTACCCGAGTAGCAGAAACTCTGCTGCCACTTTACATGAATACAGTTCATGCCGCGCCCGGAAATTGCCCACATATGAAAAATTTTGGAAGATACCAAATAGTTTTGGCAAACGGAAAGGAAAACAAATTCTTAGACGTCCTACCAAGAGAATGACCCACTCCAGCTATACCCTTATGCTTTAGGTTTTGGGCAGCGACCCACTCCAGCTATGGTTCGGAGTTTTTAAAATGGGTCGAAATCAAAGTGAACTACACAGTCCGGACTCAACGATCTGATCCATGCCCTGTAGTGTTGTACCTGTCCACGTCTTGCTTGAATAAAGGAAGCGCTTTGCAGAACGAATCTCTATCCATGATATCGTAGATGAGAAGAACAACATGCGCTCCGCGGTAGTAGGAACTCGAGAACCGGGAGAATCGGTCGGGCGTAGTGTCCCATATTTGTAACTAACCTCACAGTGTTTGTGTGAATGCTCACTGCAGGAATAGGACGACGAGAACCAGAGTACCTTCACACGTTTACCGTTCCAATTGATGATCTTCAGCTTGAAGTCCACGCCAATGGTGGAGATATAACTCTCAGTGAACTCACCTTCTGAGTAACGCAGCAGGATTGACGACTTGCCTGCGCCTCTGCCCCTCATCGTTGAGATCATCAGTTCTCTTGGTATCAGAATGGGAGGGTGTACGATTGACCAGCAAGGAGGATCTTCAGTAAGAAGTCGTAGTTGGGAGGCTGTGCCCTCTTGGGGTGCTTGCTGGCTGACATGGCGCAAACAGCTTTCGTTCTGATCAAAGCAGCAGACAKGTGTGATTTGTGTCTGCTTGACTCCAGCACTGTTGGCAGATGGTTTGGTGTACCTGTACTGGTGAATGGCAGTGCGCAACCAGGTCATGTATGCTCCTTTCCATCCTTCCTGTCCCCATGTGCGTGCGTGTGTTCATCCATCAGTCCATCCACTGACAGCAA
>CDEZ01023587.1:0-15484 GCA_000826365.1 Acanthamoeba royreba
CAAAGGCAACTCCTCTGGAGTCTTGTTCTGTCGTGTGGAGAGCGACGACTCGCTACGGAAGCCAATGAAGGCATGATCAGCCTGATCAATGTTATCATCTTCATCATCAACGGCAGGCTTGAACAGCACAGCCTTGTCGCCGCCAGGCGAACGTGCTGCTCCAGCTCCGTTGCCTCGCCCCTTCTTGCCCTTGTGAGCAGCAGGGAACTCACGGCCAAACTGGCTCAGCTCCCGCAAGGCTGTCCGCGACTGACTGCCGGCACCTCCACCTCCTGCACATGAACAAGAACATCACTGAGCGTCAGCCGGCTGCGCATTGTCAGCGGTCAGTCCACTGCACCTACCCGTGGAAGAGGGCGAGGAGGAAGGCGACGGAGAGTCCTCCCGGGCGACCCAGTGGTTGGTGGCGGCGTCGAAGGTCCACATGAAGTTGCCAAAGTCCTGGAAACCGCCCGACTTGCTGCGCTGACGGTGATGGTGGCCTCCCGGCTGGCCCACATACGCTTCCCCATCNNNNCCGCGCCGCCGGCAGCCGCCGCGCCACCGCCGCGTCCGCCGCTCTTCCGGCGCTTCTTCTTGTCTCCTGGTGCGGGGTGATGAAAGCCTCCACCCTTGGTCTTGGGGCTCTTCGAGTAGTGGTTACGCTTCATTCTCTTCACTCTTCTTCTTCAATCCCTATCTATCTCTACTCGAAAAAAGTGAAGATGGCAGAAAAGGGATCTTTTAGAATTAAACTTTGATAATCGATCGAGTAGCGCAAGGGTTGGTTGGCGCTCTCTCGATCAAGCGTGCGCTACTCGAAAGGCAGAGAAGGAGAAGGGCACACGTACACACAAACCGGACCCGGACTTTTCTTTCTCTCTACGCGTTCACGTCACGTACGGACCTCTTGATGTCAAGTGAGATGTCAGCGGGCGAGGTTGTCAGTCGATGTCGAAGGGAACCCTTCCCTTATCTCAGAAAGACCTTCTCGTCTTCTTCCCCACTCGACTTCAGCACCTTTCGTTTTCTTTTCTTTTCTTTTTCATTTCTTTCTCTGCAAGATCAATAAGAATGATTGGTATGTGCTTGCGAAACAATTGTGAAACTGTTTGGGATGTTAGGCTTTTTTTTTGGTTATTGTGCCGCAACGGAGAGAAACCCGACACGCCCAAAACAGTTGGACTTCGGCACACCGTGGCCGTTGGGAGGTCCCACCACCATGTTCAGCAGGCTCACGGGGGCGAAGAAAGGAGGGGGTACCTTGATTGCTTCCTCTCTTTTTGATGTATATTCGGATGTTCCTTTTCGATCTTTTTCGTTTTCGTTCTTTGTGGCGTCCTTGTCGGGAACGATTCTTTCAAAGTTGAAGGGGTGAAAGAAGAGAGAAAGAGGATGGAGTCTCTGGACAAAGGCGCCACTTATGAACATAGGATGACCTCGCTGAAGGGTCGCCGACACCGACCGTGCACACTTGTTTCCTTTCCGACGGCGTTTTGTGTGTGTCTGTACGTTCTCTTTATTTTTGTCTTATCTCACACATGTTATGTTTGTGTTGCCTATGTCTTTGTGTTGTTCAACATTCTATCTATAATGCAGCCAAACCGGATGACGGAGGACTGGGAGACTCGGGAGAATCCCGATCGACAAGGACGGCCGGTTTCGCCACGATGCGTCCCGGTAGGTCTCCGGCTGCTCCACTTTCTCCGCCGCCAGCCCTCGCACCGCCGCCCTTGGCCGGGACACCGGGAGGATCCGCCGGCCTCCAGTCGTCGGTTTCGGCTGTCACTTCTGTTTCCGCGGCGACGTCTTCACCGATCGCCATGCGTTCGTCGGCTGGAATGCAGCATCAATCGCCCGGCAATGGAGCTTCACCGTCGGGTTCACCCGCTCTGAATGGATCGTGGAGTCGAGTGGACGTGTCGGCCTACTCTACCATTCGTCGTACCGCGTCTGTAGTGTCTTTGGGTAAGACTATGTCTACGGGCTCTGCGACAACACAGCAGGCTTCGGGATCTTCGACTCCTTCATCCTCACCACCCGGCACGTCCTCGCAGCCACTTCCGATCGTACCTGCACTCAGCCTGGGACTAACCGGCAATGCATCACCGGGACAAGTATCTCCTTCCTCGCCTTCACGGATGCCAGTATCACCATCAACAGCCTCCAGATTGTTGCAGTCGCCTGCTCGCGCCGCATCCTCGCCGCGATTGGGCGCCATCGGTTCATCCGAGTTTGCAAGGCGGGTGCCCACTTCCGACAACATAGCAGCTACACCCAGCCCGCCGATTGATGGAACTATTGCCGGTCGTCCAGCACTCAAGTCTTCCTCCTCTTCGTCATTAGCGTCCTCTGCTGCATCACTCTCCGGGTTCGAGGGAATGACCCTCCGTGGTTCCTTTACGCCTGGTAGTGGGCTTGAAAGAAGCGGTTGGTGTGAATACCGTACAGTCGATGATCTCCGGGTCAGAAAGCTGGAGGTCGAGCATCTGGAACACAATTCACACATCGACAATGCGATACAATTCTGTAGCCTTCTCCTCAAGCACCAGGACCGCTTCTTCAAGGTAACCTTCATTATCTTACTTCCAAGCATAATTGCTTGGATCAATCAATTGTAATTGACAATCTTCACAGGTCAACGAGCATGACCAAGTGTCGGAATCAATGTACTCACTATTCGAACACATTAATAACAATGGTAAATCTTCTCCTGAATCCTGTTTTGCGATATGTGAGGAACTCACTTTGCCATGATGCAGGGTTAGCGGTTGAGGACCTGTTCGCCTATCAGATCGCCAGGGCCAAAGCCGAACCGCTTTACAACTTGATAATGGTCAAGGGTAATCAGTGGCTCTCGTTATACAAATGGCTAGCCATCTTACATTAGCTTTACAGGAATGTCACTATCCAATGACACGAACGTACACATTGTAGGCGAGTTGCTTCGACTAGCATTGGAGCGTCTGCCGCGCAGACCGATCAACTTCTACAATTTTGAGCCATCCCGGTCCTTCGTTGGTACCCAGGCCTGGAATGCTATGTCCTCCATTTGTACTCTAATTGACAATGTTGGCATGATGCAGATTTGGAGGGCGATGAAGCCAGTCGAATCAAGCTGGTTGAGGAAGTTCTCAACCGGATCGATGCTGGAGAGCGACAGCTTGCCGGTCTAATCGTTGGTCTGGTAGGTCAACTGATCAGTATGGCTGAGATCAACGCCGCGAATGAAGAGATCCTGCTACACATTTTTGCTCCGCTTCTCGTCGATGGCAAATGGCTGGCCTACCAAGCGCCACCAGCTGTCAAGCTTCGAGAACCCTTCGTGATCTGAATTTCCCTAGTTCTTTCCCAGGCCAAGTGGAGAACACCCATGAGCTGCAAGACTATCGTACTCCGCGGGGCCTGGATCATAATTATGTACTTTATGCCGAGCGAAGAACAAGGCGAGAGATATTACACTGGGATCCCACGGCCACTGCTAGCATAACTCTTTGTTTGATATCTTTGTGCAGGTTCTCAACACTTCACTGACTACCAATCCTCCGCGGCGATTCAGGTATCAGCCCCTTTATCATCACTTTCAATGGTGACTGATCATTAGTTCATTGCAGCAGCCTGGCCACTATGACAAAGGTTTACGCACGCGCAAATGATGGATAGCTCAATGTCTGCAGCCAGACTGTCGATGTCCTCCTCATCCATGAAGTCTTCTAGCGGAACAAGGCATGCCTTAAGCCCATACTCACTCAAAAGTGAGGCTATGTTCCTGTTCTCGCTGATCATCAAACAGACCGTGTAAGCTAGCTGTCCTCCTTTTGGTATTCACATATACCTTCGCACGTGATAGGTCATCAGTAAGATTGCTGTGGGTTCGCGATGAAGCAGGAAGCTCACAGTAGCAACAAAATCCTCGAACTCTGGTCAGGAAGGTGAGCTGAGATCACCACAATGGAAGCTAGCTTGGGCGTACGAGTGGAGTCATAGAGACAATCGGCAGCCAACAACACCTGTGGTGGTGGAACGCTCGGATCCAGCAGATATGATGGCAACAGACCCCACGTCAGCCCACGTACACGATATCGCTCGTGTTCATCATCGTCATCATAATTTTCACTTTCCTCTTCTCTTTCTGCGTCCGATGTATCTTTATCTGCTGCCTCACTTCCACTTGCTGATAGACGATGTCTTAGCGCCGCCACAGTTCGGCGGAGCGCTTCCAGTACCGGACTGGCCTCCTCGGCATCGGTGAATGTCACTTCTGCAGCGCCGGCCTCTGCGGCAGCCACTCCGCACGTACCCAGACCGCTGCCGAGCTGGTGTGACGCAAAGTTTAGCTTTGGTGCAATGACCTGCATTCACGCAGTAGTTGCACCTCCAGCACGCGACGATTGCGGACGAGGTCGGGGTATTTGTGTAAGAAGGTCCTCAGCACCACCGCGGATGGCCACTCGTGGTGCTGCCCAGTCTCCAGCAGACCACCAGCGTCTTCCTCCATTTTGGCTTCTTTTTCGGAAATGTTTTCATTTGTGTAATTCGTTTCCCAAATTTTTCGCCATACCCAAAGAAAACGTAAAGAAAAGCAAAGAAATGAACCTGAAAACTCCGAAGAACTTCGTCTTTGTCCGTGGAAGGCCGCCGATACATTCGACTCAGAGTCGAGTTTTTCGATTCTGCGGAGTCACTTATATAGTAGTGTACACACGATGCGGCGCAATGCCTGCTTCGTTTTCACACTTGTCTTCTTTCTCATCGTAGCTGTCTCAGGTCCTCCAACGTGCCCTCTTTTCTTAATTATATCGAAAAATATTTATATTTACATCTGGCATTTTTCAGTTTTTATTATTTATCCATTTTATTCAAGAATATTTTTAATGATTATCAAACCGTTGTTCTACTGACACTGGCATGGTAGGCCGACGGTCGGGACCCGAACTAGGAGCGACTGTCATCTCGGACGACACCAGCAGGGACCTGGGCGACTGGCTCGCGAACGTACGCGCTACGGCAGTGTATACTCAGTGCTGGACGACAAGTTTGTTGCTGACTTGTGTGCATGTTGGGTGTTTCCTCCATGCAGGCACTGCACGAGCTGCCACACATCTCCTATAGCTTCCAGATTGTTGGTGATGACTTCAACCCTAGTGAATCCGAGTACCTCCGAGTATGCCATCTTGTCACAAGAGAGCGTGACTGTGGGAATGATTCAATGCCTTAACAATCTCTCTTATTGTTTCGGTTTCATCAGGCGCTTTCGACGTTTGTCGTCCCCTTCGCCTGCGTGGCGGCGCTTCTATTTTTGATTTGTGTGGGCTACGCCATCGTCCGATGGACGTGCTTGAACAGTGAAGAGTACAGGTACAAGAAGTGGCATAGAACGTTCTTCAGGATCAGCCTCGTCTTCATCACTCTCGGCATGATGTACGCTAATGTGTTGGTTCGTCGTATATGCATTGTGCTCATTCGACGGCGTCATTGCAGTCTAGCCTGTGGCCCAGGTATTTGGGGATCTGTTGAAGTCACGCGCAGCGCACCCTACATCGCTGACAGGTGCCTCACCGAAGAACTGTAACCATTCTTTGCTGGACAGCTAATTGTCTGTGCAGAGTGCAGGGTAGCACAGATTTCTTGGTTGAGAGCTCACAGGAAGTTGTTAATTCTGTGAAGAAGCTCGAACGTACGTAACAACATATCCCAATGCACATAAGCTGGCTGCTCTGTTAACGCTTTTGATCACGTGTAGAATATTTGAAGCCTCCTTACCCCGACCTTTCGAAGGCCGAAGCAAATGCACTCACGATGCAGCGTGATCTCAAAGACTACAAAGATGATATCCTCACGGCCGAGCTCATTCGGTAACAGCGTTTGGCTTGCCCTACCAACAAGTTGGGAACTGAACCTATCTTGTGCAGCAACATTATTTCCATCTGCCTTTACGGTGGCATCGTCATTGCATGCGTGCTAGGCATGCTGGCCGCCCTCTTTGGATGGGGTGCCCCTTCGCTCATGTGCGTACTTCCCAACCGAGGACCAGAATAACCGTTGACATTGAATGTCCTAACTGCCTTGTTGGGGAATGCAGGATGGTGTTCATGTTGTGGCTGCTGCTCTCTGCCTCCTGGTTCATGTGTGGCGTACATATGGCAGGTACGCTGCCAAATGACAAGTTAGTGTATTGCAAACACCCTCACCAATGGGGCACAATTGATCAGCTGCTGTGGGCACTGCGGACATGTGCGAGACCGGTGATAGCTACTTCCTCAATAACTATCTTTCCGGTTCTGTCAACGGCAGTCAATTTGTTAAGGCATGCAATTACCTGCATACGGAGATGATTATTGAGGATTAACGCTATGTGTACAGTATTACATGTATTGCAACTCTTCGTCGCCGTATGCCGACCTGCAAGTTGACGCGAACCAACTCCTGGTTCAAGCTAACCAAAGCTACTATGAAGCGTTGGCCAGGAATGATACGGTACTTATCTTCTGCGCGATGTAGACGGTGGAGTCACTAATATGGGCATCATTCGCAGGAGGACGCCGCCATGTGGCTGCAAGTGAGAAACGACACGCAGGATCTCTTATCAAATCTTGACTTACTGGATTCCTGTGTCATAACTTCCTCCGATTACGCTGAGTCAAAGGCTAAGTTATGCAGTGATGCAATGTGCGCATTCCTCCCTGTGGCTTTAAGTAAGTAGCTGACAGTGTCGATCAATTTAGTGTGGGGCTGAGCACGATGGTTGGCATGTGGATCTTCATTGGAATTCTTGGTTTTCTGGCCATCCCCATAGGCACTGCTGGCTACAAGCAATTCCCTACACCACTATGGGTATGTCTGTGTTGGAGCTGATCTGAAGGTTCCATTTATTCCACTTACACGCTCCTCCGTCCTAGTATGAGGAATACGGATCAGAGCTTGTGCTCACGCGAGAGGAGAAGAACTACTACAACGAGATCCCACCCATCAACATGGACTAGCGTGCTGCTTCCCCATTCCTCATGTGCATGGGACTTTTTTTTGGCTTTACACACGTTTCAGAGATTCAAAAGCATTGTTGCCGCAGGGCGATCGTGGTGGAAGGTTCTACACCTGGTTATTCTCCACATACGCAAGAATCCAGAGGTGATGCACTTGAACACGATGACCTCTGTCAAGGCAGTAGAGTGTGTTCTATTCCCTTTCCCCCTCTGCTCTCTGTCCTCTCCATCGTCATTGGTGGCTTCTGAAATTTCGATGACTTCACCAATCAGCCAAATGGCTGTTGTTTTCGAGAAGGACAGACCATAACATAAACGTTGTCCTGGATGAAGCGGAGGGTGAGCATGATAGCAGCTGTGGCGGAGAACGGGGTGATAGGGCAGGCAGGCGGACTGCCGTGGCGAATACCGGAGGACTGGCGATTCTACCTGGACAAGGTGCGCGACCGCATCATCATCCTCGGGCACCATTGCTTCGACGAGGCGGACCACCCCGCTGCCCTCACCATCGCCCTCTCTCGCGACCTCTCCTGGCAGCCTCCTCTCTTAAAGGCACATTTTATCCTTTAATTATTTTATTCCTTTTCTTTTAAATTGAGTTATATTTTTCTCGGAAAAGGAAAAATAAGGTTGGGAATAATAATTCGAAAATTGTTGCTTGCACCATATGCATTGGACAAGCTTGACTGACTTCGTGATTATAGAGTGGAGGTAGACGGTGCGCGGTAGCGCGATCCCTGCCCGAGGCACTCCGTATGGCACAAGAGCATCGATTCACTCCTGAATACCAAGCGGCAACCGCGGCTCTCGAGATCGGGGATAGAGAGGGTACGTAGGCGATAGCAACAGCGCACCATATACATGAATTGTATGTAGACAATTGTGAACGTGTTGTTTACTGCAATGTTTGTGTGCAGACGAGATCTTGGTATGCGGTGGGGCTGAAGTGTTTGAGGAGGCAATGCCCATAGCCACTCGTCTCTATCTCACACGTGTACGTGTCTTAGCGTCAAGGTCCCAAGGGCACTCCTGCAGCACCACCCATTCACAGTATGGTCTCGGCGTGCGCAGGTTCATTCGGTTGCAGAAGGTGACACATTCTTTCCCAGTGACTGGCAGTCCCACTTTCCTGTACTGGTGAGCGAACGATCAAGCGCCGACGCGAACTACCGATACACCTTCTGCGTCTACGAGAAGAAGAAGTGACCTCCGAGCGTTACCGCAGAGCACTGGTGGATCACCAATACCCTCGCAGTGTCGACCTTAGAGGTTTCTTCCCCTTTTTCTTTCTTGCTCTCGGTTAGGAAAGGCTAAGCATCGTGTTTTACCATAGAAGGCAAGACTTGGCTTGAGAATATGTGGCTGTCTTAACAAGGGGCGTTGTTGGCGTGCCTGTTTCGAGTTGTGCGTTATTTCTCGGCGCCTCTCTTGTCCCGCCTCCCCTCCCTTCCACCTCGCCCTCGAGACGGTTGACGAACTCATTCACTCATTTAGATCCATTTGGGTCCGTCACCACCCTTGGGACTTCGCCGCCTCTTCATCTCATCATTGCAGTGGTTGACATACAACACTTCTCCCTTCTCTGTAAGGGACGCGAACTCGATGCTGAAGCGGTCGAACTGGAATCTGGAGATAAGCCAGCGAGAGGTTTAACCATAGAACGAGGAGTGAAGAGGAACAGGTGGGGGGGACTTCGCTGCTGTCGCTCGATCAAGCCTACCGTGGTCGCCCAGAGAGAAGACCTCTGGATCCAAGTAGAGGGAGAGGTTTCAGGGACGATATCGGTGGAGCGAAGAGATGTCCAGTAACAAGTCAGAAGTCCATGAAGAGAAGACGCGTTGGGCACTCGCGAAGGTGAAAAAGATACCGCTCCTCCGCGCCGGACACCGCGCCCGATCTGATACATCTCTACTTTATTATCTCCAGAATCCATCAAGACCTTCCACGACCTCTAGCTCAACGAGACGACACTCATCCATTCCTTCACATTCATCTCAGCGCGAACTGGGTCAAGACATGAATCAAGAGAAGGAGGAAGAGGCGAAGAAGTAATGAAGCCCCCTGCTTGATCTGCGCCACTCGCTTCCCTAACAGAATGTCACTTGGTTATAGGGGGCGCTTAGGAGGCAGCCTCTTGGCCAAGTTTGCTAAGGCACGACTCAAGTCTCGGGGCCGCACAGACAGCGCCGCCGCCACAGCGCCAGAGCGGGAACGAGCAGAATCTGTTTCCAAGGAATATCACAGCTTGCGTAAGAGCGCTCGGCAGCGCAAGTCTACTGAATTCGGGGAGGCTGAAGCTGTGCGTGGGACAGTACGCTTACATTACAAGACATTACAGACTCATTGTTCATCACTGACTTTCTATTATCACTCTTTTTCAGTCCAACAGCGGAAACAGACGAGCATCATTAACATTCAGTACGTTTCTGCCTGAACGTAAGAGTCTTATTTAAGATTGAAGTCTGATCATCTGTGATTGTGCGCTCAAAAGCCTCGCGGGAAAGGAAAAGCACATGGCGCTTCTCACTGCCTGAGCAGTTGCACAGCCGAATCGGGGAGGACAAGCGAGTATTTCCAGCCCATTCATGGAGTACATCGGTGAGCGCAGACCCGAACGATTTATTTACGCTGGGTCGAAAGCTGGGTGAAAGGTACGTGGTGTACCTACCTCTTCTTCAAGCTTGGGTACTGACTCTACGTATGTATCATCAGTCTGCACGCTTCGGTGTTCAAGGCTACGGTACGGGAGACTGGATTCGTGGTGGCCAGCAAAATCATCCCAGTGCGCTTCCCTGGAGATGTCGCTTCCACTGTGTACTTGCCACCTCTCTTCTGTATGACCGCCCTGTTCATAACCACTGTCATGACGATAGACCACAAATGGCGAATGAGATCTCGATGCTGCAGCGCGCACGACATCCCAATGTGGTCCGATACTATGGGACATTCTACAACGAGGACTACATGTGGGTGCGTAACTATATAACACCCACGCTTGCCTGTTATTAATTCAGTAACGTACGCCAATCTCCCCAGGTAATCTCAGAATACTGCACAATGAGCAGCATCTTCAGCATACAGAAATACGGAATTCACTTCTCAGAACTCCAGTTAGCTGCAGTCATTACAGCAGTGTTACACGGTCTAGCTTATCTTCACACTATGGGGATTGTACGAAAATGAATTCTCCAATTCACTTGGGAAACACGAAAGATCGCTAACAGGTTTTGGCTTGGGCGCAGGTTCATTGCAATCTTAAATGCTCCAATATTCTCATGAACGAACTGGGTGATGCTAAGCTTGGTATATATCGTATAGCAGACTCCTCGCACTCTTTTTTCTAACTCTGCTTTCGAAAACTCAGCTGATTTTGGGCTTCCGTATAACTGGATTCGAGCATTGGAGAAGGCTAAAGGAGTCACTTCGCCCATCTCGAATGTTGCCCCTGAAATCGTTGCAGGAGAGCAATGGCAGTCAGCTGCAGATATATGGTACGTTGTTGTTTATCTTTCCTCTGATAGACTCCAATTAAATTGATTCAAAACATCCAGGTCTCTTGGAATCACTATCATTGAAATGGCCGATGGCCAGTCACCATACGCCATGGAGGATCCTACGCGGGTACTTGTGAATCGTTATGGCTGACGCGTGCCCAGCAGAGCTCATTCTCGTTTTATACAGGTGGCGTACTTATTGGCAAATCGGCAGCCGCCCTCAGTGCGGGATCCCTCTCAGTACTCTCCAGCCTTTCTCGATTTTCTATCTCTCTGTCTCCAAAAGGTTCACTTTCCACGCCTATTCATGTCGAGACGTATCTCACTGTTCTCTGCAATCAGGAACCTAAAAAACGACCATCGGCGCGAGAGTTACTGCGACACGACTTTGTGAACAGCCAAGATAGCAGGTACGTGCCCCAACCTGCACCCTTCAACAATGCAATGTCATGTAATGGATGTATCCCTATGGATTCAGGCGCAGCGAGGAGGTGATCATGAAGCTCTTGCAACAGTATCAACGAGCAAAGTCGAAAAAGAACGATAGTAGAAAGCTCGAGCTATCTAAGACGGAGCTAACAGCCGATGAAGAGGGGAAGATGTCTCGACTGGATGGAAGCCCGGTACGATAGCGATATGAGATATGATAGCACGAACCAGTGTAAGGCCTTATCCTATTGATGAAAATGTGCAGAGCAAGAGGATGTCGAGGGAGTTGCTCTCGAATATTGTCCAGTATGTGAAAGGTGAATTGCACCTTGGCATTATGAAAGACCACGACCAGCATGGAGAGCATACAGATTATACCTACACAGAAGGCGAAGGAGAAACATTCACTAACACCGGTACGGAGCCCTTCTTTAAGTACGCGTGGCTGAGTACAGCATTCAGTAACTGTGCGTCTATGTCAAGATCCAACAGGATTGGAGGACGACGACAGCTCGATGATATCTTCGGATTCCTCACTTACCAACAGTAGCTCGCCTACATCATCCCTCTCCTCAAGCATGACATCTCTGCCCCCACAACGCCCGAGTGACCAACAGAGACTGTCGAGCAGCGAGACCTTACCCTACCTGTACTCCACATCGGCGCCTGTTCCCTTCCTGAGCGTTCGCTCTGTGCGGGAATTTGATGGCCCACCCAAAGATGAACCTGCTGACGAAGAGGTACATAGCAGCTTAGTTTGAGTGAGCTCAGTGAACTAAGCAATACTTCCACAGAAGGCGAATTCGGCTCGATTGCGGGCTAGTCATAACTCATCGTACCGCAGCATCTCTCTGATGCTAGACGTGCACATACTGACAATTAAACTTCAACCAGATCTGGCACATTATCAGCTCGACTTTTGACTCCGAAGTCTCTCCCCCTTGAAGATATCAAGGCAGCTGCTAGCACCGCGCCTCCGGCACCGCTCACACCGGGCAGGTGCGTGGCATTCGGTGAGCCTGGCTCAATTGTTCAAGATGGTAGCTGATGAACTCTTCACAGTGCGAAGAAGGAGGTCTCGTTCGCTACGGAGAAGCGAGAAAGCGATCCTGACAAGAAGAAAGAAAAGGAGAAGGCCACCGAAAAGACAATTAATGGACTGTCCCTGAGTGGTGGGCGAAGACTCACCACCAGACCGACTGAGAACTACGGAGAACCGGGCGATGAGAACGTTGAGCATTATCTTCACCGGTCTATTCTAGACGTTGTCAAGGAATTGCTCAGCTGGAAGTCGCGGTATGTTCCTCCCTGCTCTCAATTCTACAGGCTGGAGCAATGGCTGAGTTAACACGCGGCTGCGCGTTACAGATGCCAGCAGCTTGAACTCGAGATGGCACAGCTCATCTTGGAAAAGCAGAAGCAGAGCCAACTTATCCAGCAGTCACAGCAGCTATTGCAGTATTCGCTATCGTCCCAACTGCCAACACCCAGCCCACTTACGTCCCTGCACTCACCGGCTATCGGCCAAGTATCCCCCGTTCTACCGTCCATTAATCGGCAATTTTACTATCCGGCCTCGGTACCCTCATCGCCACCCTCCAACCCACCGCTCAGCCGAAACCAGTCACTGCGAGTCCAGAAAGACAGACGACGTTCTACTTCCTCCATGCAGAACATCTGGTGATAGATCACCTCTCCGGTCGGTGAAGAACATCAACGCCGATGTACAGATCCAAAAGCTCTCGCATGCTTCAAATTTCTTCGTATGGGTAAAATGACAAGAATTTTAGTCATGTTAGCTATTCATCTCAAAATCGTTCTGGATTTCGTTGAAATTCTGCCCGGTTATTTGTGGTGCCGTCTTGCTGATTGAGATCCCATGAGGCGAGAGCACTAATCGTAGCTGCTACCTGCTGGTGAGTTGGTGGTTGTGGTGAGATAACCTTTGCTGGGGGCTCAGCCCACACAAACTTTCTTTCTCTTGCGTTTTTCAAGAAGGTAGTGAGAGTGATGGCTGGCATTCAGTGGCGTAACATCAAGTGTGTTGTGGTCGGTGATGGATCCGTGGGCAAGTCGTCATTGCTCATCAGGTAGCGACTTCCCTTCACTCATCACCTTCCTCTTTTTTGGAGGTCTCTGTCCTCACTCCGTCCCTTCTTCAGTTACACCACCAACGCCTTCCCTTCGGAGTACATTCCCACCATCTTCGACTCCTACAGGTCCGTGCTTCCCTCTCATTTGTTGAGTGTTCATCAGACCGACCATGGGCTGGACTTTGCGTTCGGGTGGTGGTGCAGTGCCAATGTGATGGTGGATGGCCAGGTGATATATCTGGGGCTGTGCGATACAGCCGGACAGGAGGACTTTGACCGGTTACGACCTCTCGTACGCCATCATGCCTTCCTTACACTGAGTTGTAGTTGTTATTGTACTCATCAGACAAGTGGGACGGAGCAGAGCTACCCCCAGACCGATGTCTTTCTACTCTGCTTCTCCGTTGTGTCTCCTCCCAGCTTCGAGGTACGAAGGATTGAGCATGAATCTGTTGGCTTGCGCTTAAGATGCACCACCAGAACATTCGATCGAAATGGAACCCGGAAGTGGTGAGTCACTGCCCGCGCACTCCCAGACTCATCGTAGGGTTAAAGTCGGATCTGCGAAGGTATGTGTGCGTCTGGTCTACTTCGGGGCAGAAGCGATGTACTCAATGCAGAAGTACAGAGATCCGGATGTGGTAATGCGGTTAGCAGATAAGGGACTCGAACCGGTCACACGTGAGCAAGCTGAAGCAATGGTGAAGGAACTGGGAGCTGTGGGTTACGTGGAATGCTCTGCACTCACCCAGGAAGGGCTCCAGGTGCGTTCTCCCGTGGAAGTTGCAGACTACATTCTAACTAGATGAGGAAACAGTATGTGTTCCATCAGGCCATCCGCGCTGTTCTACAACCGGAGTCCCAGACAGTCAAGGTAGTAGGCAGGAAGCGTGCCCTTCTAAAGAAGACTCTGCTACAGGTCTCAGCTAAGTGCCAGGCCAAGTGCGTACTCTCATAGACCTTGGTGAGACCTCTTCTCCTCGTCTTGTCTTTGACGCCTGTAGTAAAGGCTTAAACACATCGCTCACTAAGGGGTGGCTTGAGCGTTGGTCTCATGAGAATCGCAAGTACACATACGTCACACTGCAGGAGGGGTGACAAGTGCTGACTGTCACTTAACCCCATTTAAGCTCCACATTCATCATGACGAGGATTCCCTTTCTCTATCTCTCTCGCGATTATCCGAGTGATGATGGTGGATTGGACAGAAGAAAAGGGTGGTCATGTCATCAGCTGAGAGGAACAGCAGATTATTCATGATGAGCTTATTTATCATATTTACACTAGTCTAGCGCTGCGGCCGACGATACACTTAGCTGGGCATGGCATGCTGCACACATGAAGCAGGTAGAAAGGAGCGAGCGAAGGGACAACCTTCGGTTCCCCGGTGATGCGTAGAGGAGTAGACACTGCCTGCAGGCCAGGAGAGAGGTTTGGGACGAAGGAGCAGAGGGACAGTAGGTAAGTTCGCGTAGAGGTGAGTCTCGTTCGGCAGCTCGCCGGTGCTGCAAGGTAGGTGATTATGAGTCCGAACCTGGCGTTCTTCCTCAGAGGCAACATGTCCGAGATAGAGGTCAAGGTGATGTAGGAAGGATCTTGATGCACTCGAGATGGAGGATTCTGTTTGAGAGGAAGCAGCGTAGCGGGCTCGAGATCCCTGAGAAGAGCTCTGCTGTTGGTTCGGATCATCCTGTTGGGAAGTTGCCCGTGCAGGAGTCTCAGGACAGGAGCTGAGTGAAGAGGGAGACGAACGCGACGGGAGCTCCAGCCAGAGCTGATACGGATTCTGCGTCTTCACGTTGTGTTCGAAGCCTTGGAGTGGGTACCTCCCGAACGCGGGCATCGCCAAGTCGGGATGATAGGCCTGATGGTGAAGATGTTGGTCCGCTGGACTTCTGTGCACTTGCCGGTGACTTACTCCATCCGCGTGCTCCGCGTTGCAGGCCCGATACGTGGCATCACCGAAGCCAGGAATGGCCTCGTCGGTGGAGAGGTGGAAGGGATCGTCGCTTGCCTGTCGCAGAGCCGGCTGCAGCAGGTCAGTGCTGTTGGATCTACTCGTGGGGTCGGCATTGAGCAAGGGCTCGGACTGGCGTTTCCTCTTGACTTGCTTCTTCTTGCAATCCACGAAGACCCAGTCCCAGTCTTTCTCGTCTTGCTCAGTACCCTGTCCGCCTTCCCCTGCCTGCGGGCTAGAAGAAGGAAGCCACCCGCTCGTAGCAAGTTCCCTGCAAGCTGCTTCCGAAGTAGGGCTAACTGACCTCGCGGCAAGTTCGAGGTCGGTCGGTTCAGGTTTCTTAAGGAGATAGTTGAGGTATCTCAACTCGGTGGAGAGGTAGTGCGTGAACCCATGGCCCTCCGTCTCGCCATCATCACTACTGGTGTCGGCAGCTCGGAAGCGATAGCGCTCAGCCTCGCGCCGATGGTCCACGGATTGGAGGTGAGTGTAGTGCTGCTTGGCCTTGCCTCTCGGGCCCTTTCGATTGCACCGCAGGGAAGGGAAGGC
>CDEZ01023587.1:39079-55495 GCA_000826365.1 Acanthamoeba royreba
GGCTCCTTAACATAACCGAGTGGAAGTCGATCTTGTCATTGTATGGGTGGTAGAGGATATGTTTCCGGATGGATTCATCAGTAGTTGAGAGTTGATATGTGTTTGTTCGAAGTAACATGCTGACTGTAGTCGTCGTCGCGAGGGCTTCGCTCTCACACCCTGCCCGCCCTACCCAACGTAGTGAGTGCACCCTCTATCTATCAACTGGCCAACGCCTTTTCCACCACATTGTGGGATTCTTACCAGCAAAAGTTCGCTGAATGTTTCATTATTAATAAAAAAACAAAATAAGATTGAATGCTAAATCAGAATAAATTACCAAATATAAAGAATTATAACTAGCAAAACAATAACTGATACTCCTAGCGCGACGACCTGCTTGTTGTTGTTGTTGTTTGAGTCTGAAGGTGCTGGCGGTGTAAGATCGATGAAGATACGTGAGTCGGCGTAGTGCTTTGTGGCTTCTACAAACCTGCGGATGCCGGGATCGTCATCTCCCCACAAGGTGAGAGTCGTGACGAATGCCTTCTTCTGCGGTTGCGTTGCGTGCTGCCGTGCTAGCAGACGTTCGACCCGACTCCACGATCGACGAGCATACCAGAGATGAAGTGGGAATGTGATATGAGTGCCGTGGTCGACGGCCTGCTCGCACAGGTCCAGCATCTCATTCACCATCGCCCCTGAATATCCCCAGAGGTCCAGCGGGCTCTGGGGCCAACCTGTGGTCCAGCCCAGCGAGAGAACCGCGCTGGGCAATGCACGCTGACACTCCTCCACGAACTTGCGGGCGTCAAAGCACGATGGTGGGCCTCCTGTGTCACATGAGCATGCATGCATCAGCTACCACCAGGTCTTCAAGGTTGTCAGTACTCATCAGCAGACAACTACGTACCAGGACCACGAAGGATATCAGCATTGAGCCACACCTCCGGCAAGTACTTTCTCACGGACGCGCCGCGCTCCACGAGTGCAGCGAGGCAGGGCGCCACCGTTTCGGGCGATTTGAAGTCGAGCTTGACGCCCTTCTTCTGGCGTCCCTGCTGCTCGGCGGTCTGGTTGTACGCCAGGACACCATCGAGCCAGTCCGCAAAGGTGATGGCATCGGGCGGAATGGTGGGTGGGTGCGCCATCACCGGCACACCCGCGCCACCTGCTTCACCGTCATCGGCCGGACTTTCACCAGGCGCCGGCCGCCACATGATGTCCGCCTCGAGCATACCGATGTCCTCGTCCGCGAGCGCTGCCGCCAGCTCGGCCTCGCTATTGGCCGCGTGTGCCCACTTCACCTTCTTCGCCTCCATCACACGGGGGTTTATATTTTCACTTTTATTTTCTTCTTTTTGCAAATTTAACATAAAAGTGAAAAACAATTGGAAAATGGGCTCATACCTTAAATATCCTCAGAAAATACGAAGAATGAGATGGAATATCGCATTTAAATTAAAAGGTGATAGATTAAAGTAAAGAACAAGATGGAAAGAGAAGGAGAGGAAGAGGAAGCTCTTGCCGCAGTGCAGGAGTTGGTAGGGACGGAACAGCAGGGTGGCGGACGAGCAGGAGAGTTGCTTGCTGTGTTCTCGAAGGTCCGCGAACGGCTGCACCGGGAGGGCGGCATCACGGCCCTCGCCCTCGACTTCCCCATCACCGAACTGGACAACGTGCGTGCCTGACCCCACCATACACACAAGATGGTGATATTTGAGATCCGCTGATGAAGTGTGATGCACCACACAGGATCACTATATGGGCATCACTTACACTTCGCACGGTGGTTGGAAGGAGGTGAGTCCTGGTCGGATGCGCGCGAATGAGAACACTGTCCATGTACGTCCTGAGTTGTGGTACATTCGTGGCGAATGATTCTGAATGGATCATCTGATGTGGAATGCGATCAAGTCGATTGGCATGAGACTGAGATATCAGAACTCGTGCAAGTGCTACGAACTACAGAGCCTGCTGGCCACGCTCCTTCATGAGTTCGCTCACGCCATCACGAGAGGAGAGATGCAGTATGGTCATACGGAAGAAGGACGGTATGAGTCCCCTGCGCTAGTGTGTGGGCCATTTGAGAATAACATGACGCGTTCCTTCCAGTCGATGCCGTGGATGGCATGATGTCGCTCATACGGACGAGTTCTATGATAACTTTGCTCTCATATTGGAGAAGGCCGAAGCGCTAGGGATCTTCACACTACCTGGTATGCTGGGCATGTCTGATCACAGGTTGGTGCTGATGCTCAATGGCGAAACAGGAGATCCAAGGACAAAGTGGACGAAGAAGAACCTCATCAAGTATGACTACATCGACTCACAGAAGAGTGACCTCAAAGGTTCTGTTTGCTTGCGTCTATTCCTTGCACGTACTCAATGTGCGTTTCAGGCGAGGTCGAGGATGAGCCCGAAGACACTTCACTTCCTCCATTTATGATCACTTTAGCTGAGGAAAGCACTAGTCCTCACAAGGATGAACAAAAGAAGGAAGAAACCCTACGTGTGACTCTTTGCCGTAAAGGGCAGCGCAAGATGGTCATGCTACAGCCGCGCACCATGACCCAGCTCTCGAAGTTGATCAAGCAGAAGTACCGGTACTTCAAACCACGTTCTTGCTACATCTACCTCTGGGTTTGCTCACAGCCGATCAACAAAAGAACAAAAGCAGAACGAGTGACGGATGCAAGTGGACGAGTCATAGCTCATGACTCGGATCTGTTGTCCCTCCCTCAAGACGCCACCTTGAATGTCGCTTGATGGCTGATCGGAACTAAAGGTACTCTATTTACGAGAAACTTCCCTTTTGCAGGAAGAGAAGTCTTGGTGATCATACACTGAACTGATCACTTCAGAAGAACAGATAAGAGATGATGGGGAGAAGGAAGCCGCTGAGGCTGGACGCCGAGNGAGCCGTAACCGTAGAAGTTGCCAACACCGACGTCATTGAGGGTCTGATCAGCCAGACCGCCCTGGCAGACCAGACGGAACGAGAAGGGTCCCGGCTTCTCCTGCGCGTACGGTATGATGTAGGCCGTGAACGTGGTCGTATTCCTGATCGCACCAGAGTTGTAGAAAGTCACAAGACCTGAATCGGCGTTGGATCCGTTCTAGAATTTTTGTAAGTAATTGTCCTCATTTAGATAAATTCTCGCAAAAATAGACAGTGCCAGGAAAATTCAAAAAAAAAAGCGGAGCGTACCGGGTCGATGTTGGTTTGGAGAGTGAAGGATTCGTTGGAGAGGGGAACACGGCCATTCCAGCTGAAGGAGACACCGAGGAAGGTGCGGTTGCCCGGGTAGGAGAAGGTACAGTTGACGTCGTTGGAGTTGTAGTCCTGGGTGGCCACAAAAGAGACGATGAAGTTGGTGCCATTTCCGGTCAAGTTTTGCACCGACAGATTAACCGTGCTCGCGTTCGTCGTCGGGACGAACCAGCAGCACACAATCAAGAGCGTGCACGCGGTGGCGAGGAAGGCAAGAACGGACGATGAAGAGTGCATCCTTTTGTGTGGTTGATTCCGAAGGTATCAAGCGCGAAAAGATGAGCAAACGCAACTGATTTCGCGGTTTTACAAACGTGTCCGGTTGCTCTTGTTGGTAGTAATTAAATTACCGGGGATATAGGTCGCTTATTGGTATACTTAACTCCTGATATTTCCATGAATTCTCTCAAACGGGTTATGCAGGCAACCAAACTCTTTTCGAAACTTGTTTCGATTTCCGCAAAAATTATTTCATATTCGTACCAAGGCCCGGGCCACAGAGCGCTACACGGCCGAAGATGGAGCGAATGGATCCATGCACGGTTCTCTCGCAAGAGGTATGGACCTTTAAAGTTGGCATGCTTGCCATCTTCAGCGCGCTCTGCAAATCTCATTTTCTCGTCTACCATCTCTTGCTTCCCTGATGTGTGTGATGTAATGTGGCCAGCTGTGCCTGCACATTTTCTCTTTTCTCAGTGCCAAGGAGCTGGCATGGAACAGACTCGTTAGCACCGGCTGGCGCGTACTCTCTCAAGACTCCTGGCTTTGGGTGCGCGCAGTCTCCCAAATAAATCATAAATAATAAATAAATAATATTGTGTAAGTAGGTTTCTGACCACCAGAGCACTGTATAAACCAGAAATGCTTGTGCAGGAGAGATTTCTATATGCGTGGCGCCCTCAGCGGTGATGCCGAGTGGTCAGTTATCTACCAAGAGCGCAAGAAACAAAGGGACAGGTTACTCACCATACGCCTTTCCACCGAGGACGTGTTTCCGTACTTGGCTGAGATCAGCCAAGATGGGCTGGTTCTCCGTTGCAAGGCCTCTTCAGAAGAGGAAGGTTTTGCTATATCCTTTCCACCCATTGCACACAGCTTCGTCGTCGTTACGAGAGCTTCTCATGATCGGTTATCCCTAACTCGTTTACTCTGCACAATCACACGTGCCGCTACAATCGCTACCTTACGGGGATCACGCTTCTGTGTCCTACTTTGAGGTGGATGTTGTGAATGCAGGTAAACTTGGGTACGTGCATAGCTGATGATCTTGCAGACCGTGCATCCATAGCTGATTGCTCTGTTGTGTGTGGACAGACAAGTCGCAGTTGGTATTGCACTTCAGCACTTCCCGCGCTGTATGGCTGCAGTTGGATGGAACAAAGGGTAGTTCATTCAGGTTTTTTTGAAGCATCTCAAGTGGTCCAACTCACCGGTTTGCAGCTCATATGGATATCATGGCGATGACGGGTTTGTGTATGCTCAGTCTGGCATCGGGCGTCGGTGGGGACCAACATTCAAGACAGGCGATATCATTGGTACAGATATAATTGATCACTATTGATCTTATATTGAGTATTCAGACCGCCTTATTCTTGCAGGATGCGGAGTTGACTTCTCCTCTCAGTCACTCTTCTTCACCAAGAATGGCGAACTGATCGGAATCGCCGTACCAGCGGTCAAACACAGCCGCCAATTCTATCCCACTGTTTCAATGCGATCTGAGGGCGCTTCCATGAGGCTCAACTTCGGCAGCAGTCCCTTTATGTTCGAGGTGGGGGAATACGTTCAGCAACGAGAAAGCAAGGGTACCCGCACTCTCAGGTCGTAACTCCTTTATTGCGCTAACAAAGGAGTTTGTTTCAGAATCAGAGGAAGATACAGGCAAGCAACGGCATGATAAGAGAAGTCACAGTAAGGCCACAGAAGGCGACGGATCACCTCGGCCAAGAAAAAAACACCCCACAGAGGAGGAAGAAGAAGCAGACAGTAATGAAGATAGTGGCGATGACGATGACGATGACGAAGACGATGACAGACCCGATGACATTAACGCTATTGCTGGTTCGTTCAATAACTGGACGAAGGCGGCCCTATTTGAGGACCTTCTTGAAAAGATATCTCGCAAGGTTAACAGCTCTCTCTCTCTCTCTCTCTTATACCCAGTACATAAGACTAACTTGTCGTTTCTAGGGAGCTGACAAGGATGAAGAGTTAATCGAGTTCTGCCGTCTTCAGATCAAGTCACTTAAGTATGCCAAACCTCTGCACCTGCGATGATGTGTTGGCTTACCTGTGTTACATTTTAGGCCTTACTTTAGAATGGAGCATCTGGACATTGACAACTTACCTCCTGAAGAGCTCATCGAGCTGATGAGGGAACTAGCGATCTATGCTCGTGCCTCTGAACTTGAGGATAGCGTGTGGAACCTTGTACCTGAGGTGAGGATATTGCTGACTGGTTTTACAAGGGAAAAACTAACAACGAGTGCAGATATATCGGCCTGAACTAACTGAAAATGACTATCGGCAAATGAGGTCTGACTTACAATTACTTCGGTCGGACTTTCCTACAAGCGCGCCGATGATACAGAGTGTGATCACATACTTCGAAAGCTCGGCACAAGCAACCCCATATATAGGAGAGGCCCGCTGGCGAGCCTTTTCGGAAGCAGAGAAGCGAAAATGCCTTATCCTCGCTCTGGAAGCCATTTGTCGGTGAGTAGCCAAACCTTTACCTCAGTCGCCTCCAGTGAATAACCAGCGTTCGCAGAGATTACGAAGTTGCTATATGTCAAAGAGACGCAGCCATTATCAAGAGCAAAAGGGTAGCCAAAGACAATCAAAGGGTAAGAACCATCTCTAGCTCGTTAGCTTATGGCAACTCATAGCTCTTTTTTTAGCGACAAAACATCATAGCCCAAATGCGCCAGGGAATGGTGGCCGTGATGTCGCCCCCACCAGAGGTAGTGGCCCTCGGTGATGAGCAAATTGCTTTATGGCGACTGAAGGAGCTAGAACGACAGCTTTGGCAAGACCAGCAGCGAATAATAGGTATATTTCGAGCTGCGCTAGCTACGACATTACAAGCATTAACCTCGCTTCTCTCACAGAGGAGACGCGAAAGCTGGTTGGCATCAAGTACGTCTACGAGTACCTCGCGGACTGGATTGCCGCGATCGCGCAGCGAAAGCGAATTGTGAGTCCTCGCGCACATAGCAACATCACGTTCTGCGTCCTCGGTGCAGGTTACCAGCTGTGGACCTGGATTCAAAGCTGGCGCCGCTCTGGTCCGCCGCAGCCGAATCCCAACAACCAGGAAGGCGGTCAGGAGGGCAACCATCCAGGTCCCTCATAAAGCTACAGCAGAAAGGTTGCATGCTGTGCATTCCTCGTTTGCAAACGATTTCGAAAATGGTAAAAGATTTCGTTCTGGGCACTTGGTCGGCTCGAGCAAGGATGGAGGGACATGAAGGCTGCGGCGGGGTGGAGGAGCCAGAGTCGTGGTTGGTGGTGGACGGCTGGCAAGTGCCAGACGAGGTGACTCTGGCCGTGGCGAGCTTCCTCGACTTGGTCTCGCTTGCTCAGTTCTCTCTTGTCTGTCGCACTTGGCATCGCTTGGCCCAGGACTCCTCCCTGTGGTAGGGCCCACAACAAAATGAAAATTAACAAATTAAATAATTAGATAAAATTAGGAATAAAAATTTTATCTAATTATTTTTCCTTATGTGTTGTGTGGTGGAGGAAACGTCTGTGCGAGCGAGAAATGAAGGACTGGCCGTGCCATCGTGCTTTCATTGAGCTCGCGGCAGCTGCGCTCCGATCGGCGCAGGTGACAGGTCAACCGTGCGACTTGTGGCCACGTCCCTTCTCGTGGCGTGACTTCATGCGATACGAAGCCCTTCACCCGTGGCCTGAAGACAAGTGCGTTCCTCCTCCTTCTTCTTCTTCTTCTTCTTCTTCTTCGTCTTCTTCTGCAGTCTTACATTCACGATCTCATCACGATGAAACATCATCTATTCATATAGATTCTACCTTCGCGAACAATTAGGCGAAGGAACATTTGGCTCACACTACAAGGCCCTGGAACGAGGAACAGACAGAGTAGTTTGTCTCACGTGCGTGCTAGGGACATCCATAAAGCGGCTTGCAATGTACTAATCATCAGGTGTACCCAGGTTGATCACGATTGAGGAAACAAAAGCCGACCTTGATATGGATATGAACATTCCAATGGAAGTGACCGTGGTGGTTGAAGAATCTAAACGGAAGCGCATATTTGAAGATAAAGAGAAGCTTGCTGGCCGACTCATGCCTGTTACTTGGCGTACCTTGTCTTACATTCATCTCCATCTGTTCTGGATACTAATTGCTGCATTGGTTGTTTCTAGACACTCCTTCGTTGCCTGCTATCTATGGCTTGTTTTGGCGACCGAAGTCTGACACACTGTACCTTTCAAGACAATACGTTCCCAACACCCTCAGCGAGGTACGTCATCTCCTTTTTCTGGGCTTAACGGATGACCAATTAACAGTGTTGACGGCAGTTGAGCCAACTCCTAAGAACCCACAGCGAGGCACGAGTTGCTGGCATTGTAAAGGACATTCTGTCGGCCCTGATAGCTCTTGAATCTGTGGTATTCGTTCAGCTGTAAATCTGTCCGTTTGTTCTGTTTTCACATTCTCTGCAGGGTTACGGGAAGGACTTTGCAGTTATCCATTTGGCCTTTGACAAGCTCCTAGTCTCTGAGGAGGGACATATCATGATCAACATTGACTCCTTGTTTGACATTATATATGTACTTTTTGCTCACTAGATTGTTGATGGCAAGATTAAGTGGTTGACGCTTTGATTGGCAGGGCAATCCTATTCCATACCACCTAGCCCCAGAGATGCTGTTACTTGAAGCGGGTGAAGGCCTGATATCTCCGCGATCAGACATCTGGGCTCTAGGAATCACCATCATACAGATCGTAACTGGTGACCTCCCTTGGTACGGCTTAGGCTTGATGGGAAATGAGTGCGCTTGTGCTGAGTGTTGTTTTGATGGCACAGCAGCCAGGTGCATCCGATGCGCTACATATTGCGGTTTGAAGCCCATGCTCCTCGCGAGCTGACCGGGCCGTATTCTGATGAGCTCAAAGATTTAGTACGGCGCTGCCTGGAACGCGATCCAGCACTGCGACCATCTGCACGCGATCTCCTTACTCATCCCTTCCTTGAGTTGGCTAGTTCTCTTCCGCCCATGGCGCCAGCTGATGAGTAATACACCAATCAAGGATTTATTCAGTGGCCCTTACGCAAGGGCGGTACCATTGCTCGTAGTGCAGCAAGCTCGCGCTGCAACGAGGTCTTTTCCTCGCGGAGGATCTGCTCTTGCCGCACCATGAGCCTCTCCATCGCCGCTCGCAGGTTGGATAGAGCGGTGGCATGGATGTGCTGCAGAGCCGATAGCTGCTCCATGGATAGGTCATCGTAATTCGTCTGTAAGATTGTAGAACTGATGAGATCAGAAAAATAGCGAAGCAACACGAAAGAGGACTTTACATCAAGGAGGTGCTCGTAGGTGAGTGCGAGGCTCTCAGCTTGTGGATGGCTCTCACGCAGCCGTCGTTCAAGGTCCCGTGTCCGTTCGGTTCGTAGTGCCAGCTCGTTCGCGAGTATCTGCCGATCTATCTCGATCACGCACTTCTCCTTTCGTTGTATCTCTAGCGCAACAGCAAGCTCCTCCTTTTCCTTCTTCTCCATCTCATACTTCCGACGGAGCTCTGCAAGTTCATTCGATTCCGTCGATTTCTCTAGCTTCGTCGTTGTGTTTGATTGCTGGCCTGCAGTAGCAGTTGTATGTGGTCGCTTACCCGCCTGATGTGCTGGCGGTATCCCTGGTGGTCGTCGGTCACTGCTGTTACGATTTACAGCGGCAGCGGCAGCGACATCGGCATAAGCCCGCTGGGCGGGCTGCTGCGGTCTCTTGTATTGCTCGCTATCGCGCGTCGCTACGACTGTAGTAGGTTGCATTTCGGTTGCGTGTCGCTGTGGAGACGGCTTCTTGATAAGATGAGTGGCCACTGGTCTCACCAAGTTCGTAGTCTGTTCCGGTAAGTTCTCAGCAGTTGCTGCCCGATTAGGTTGAATCGCTTCCTGCTTCGCTTGAGATCCGTCGAGGTGGAGTGATGGCGGAGGGGCGAGTTCACGTTCATCATTCCCCTCCTTAAGTTGACTCAGGTGTTGCGCTGCGACAGTATGCTTCCTTACGTCGGGCGTTTGGTCATTGCTCTGATTCTTGGCTTCCTCCTGCTCGATTCCATCATTCGCCTCTTCCTCCTCAGCAGGTGCAGTTTTTGGTTTCCGTTTTGATTGCTGATTGATGACCTTCTTCTGCTTCTTCTGCTTCTGCCTTGCCCTTCGCTTGGCTCCTTTGCTCTCCTTCTTATCTATTTGGTGGATACTCTTCAGGGGCACTGAATAAGCACAACCACAAGGAGAGGTTGCTCAAGTACCCGTAACATTCACGAGAGCCCTAGTTGCCTGCTCGGCAGCCTTTTCGAGTTCCCGCCACCGCTGTTGCAGCATTGCTCGACAATCTGCAGATTCATTCGTTGGCGCTGCCTCCTGTGCCACTTGAAGTGGAGTCTATGTATCTAAACATCAGATCACTCCTATTCGCCTAAGGGCAATTCATGTACCTTTCCTGATCGATTTCGTCGAGTAATATCGGCTCCGCGCTCCACAAGAGCAGCGACATACTGCGATTTGCCTGATCGTACAGCGAAATGTAGCGCTTGAATGCACAACGAAGAGTGAGATTGCTTGAGGCCCTAGGTACAGTAAAGGTGACGTACCTGTATTGCCGTTGGCATCCATAACGTCTAGATCGTGTGGACAATTCAGCCGATGAAGAATAGCTTCAAAGGTCTGTAACTGATCACTCGTCGAGCAGCAGACGCACATCAGTGGCGTCATTCCTGTAGGGCAGGACACTTTGTTAACATCATGATCCTCCTTGATAGAGCCCTTTTAGCGTGAGTGGTACCGAGTCGATTAGCCGCTGCCGCTTCTGCTCCATGCTCCAGCAGACGCTGTACCACTTCCGTGCTGCCGTTCATCGCTCCAAACATCAGTGCTGCATGTGGTTGTGCACGTGTGTTTTCCATTCACGACATTTTGTTGAATGCGCAATCCAGATCATCAGCATTCATCAGCATCGTAACAACTTTGCAGAGAAAGAGAGCAAAAAGGACGGCAAGACGCACGCGTATCGCCGTTGGCGTTGGGTGCATCACAGAGCGCCGGCGGAAGGAGCGGGAGGAGGACGGACAAGAGGTCGGCACGTCCGTTGCGCGCGCCGACATGCACCGCCGTGTTGCCACTCTGACCGAGCCGCACGTTGGCCACCAGCGCGAGCGCACCTCTCGTATGTTCGTCCAGCGGCGGCCGCAGCCATGCCGGCAGCTGCTCTTCCGATGCTGCTCTTCGGTCTGTCGGTTTAACTCCGTCACCGCTGGCTGCATGCCGTTCGCCACTCACATGAAGAGGAGTCGACAGTATCTGGAGGAGTGCCGCGGCCCGCTTCTCCGCCTCGGTCTCCTCCGCCTGCTCTCCCCTCCTCATATGTGCCTCTGAATTTATTTTTTATTTTCCTCTTGTCATAACCTTTTTCTTTTCAAAATTTGTGTTTCCTAAATTTTGAAACGGTTCTGTATTTTCGGAAAAGTTAAATCAAGCGCGTCCATAATGGAAGGTGCCCATTTATAATTCCAAACTTGTTCTCTCATTTTATTTAAATAATTTTGATAAAAGATCCTTTTCATAATTTTGTGGCGACATTATCTTTGAATTTGTATCAACATTCAGATGAGAGCCAGCGAAGGGAGGTGACGTTCCGGTTCGACAAGGAGGGACGGGACGTCGTGCGCGTGCGGGAGCTGCACGTCGTCAACAAGAAGAGCGCTGCTGCTGCGGTCGTGCCAACCGGAGGCGGTGCCGATGGTGCGGAGAAGACACAACAGACCACCAGCATGACAAAGATGAAGGAGGCCACGTCTCTCTTGCTCTACCACTTCTCTGGTTGTGCCGTCTACGAGGCAGCTGTCGTCATGGCCAGGTTTGGTCTTGTGTCTTTCTCACCTTGCTGGATTCAATCAGCTCATCGTGATCAGATGGCGTTGATTGCGGAATTGGATGGGGGTGGAATGCAGATGGGCCTATGTCAACTCAACGCTCTTCATCGGCAAGCGGGTGATGGAGCTGGGAGCCGGATGCGGCCTGGTGGGACTCGTGTGTGCTCACTTTGCTTCGTGTGTTTATCTCACCGATCGCCTTCCTGTGGCACGTGTGCTCACATGCATTGATAATCGAATGATGCGAAGTCGTTAACTGGGCAAGTTTGTTGCAGGTTCTAGATAACCTTAGGTACAATGTATCCATCAACAAAGATGTTGGGAAGCATGGCTCTCTCTTTCAGAAAGATATTAGTGTCACCGCCAAGGTTTTACATCTTGAATGGAATGAAGCTGATCCCAGCAATCGGCAGGTATGTGTCATCATGTCGATTCTAGGTGTTGAGAATTATGGGCGGACTCATCAGCCATCAGTGTGATCCAGTTGATATTGCGGTGGGATCAGAGGTGATCTACCTCGCAAGTCATGTGGGCCTGTTGCTAAAAGTACTTGATGCCTACCTTCTTCCTGGAGGAGTCTTCTTTCAGATATGTGCGCAGGACCGGGAGGTACAGCTGTTCACAAGCGAGAACATGAATACTTTGCTCACTTATGTACATCAGGGGCTGATTGACGTGAAGCAAAAGGTGGAGGAGCGAGGTGGTTATCAGTGTGATGTGGCGCCAGTAACCATGGGCGATCTCTTCTCGAGTCAGGACCATGTTGACGAACAAACACAAGAGAGTTTCATCGTGCTGCCTGCTCTTTGACCAGGAGATCGATACACAGCACTTTGCACCATTGGAGAACTTCAGCTTTGTGCGAATACTCAAGATGCAAGCATCGTGACACACCTGCATGAAGGGGCATGGCCGATTTCTCGGGACCCGAAAAGTTTGCAAAATTTCATAATCGTTTCGAAGAGGAGGTGATTACGGAATTCGCAAAGGAACATCGCCATTGGATGGAATTCCCTGAATTCAAGAATAATATTTAAACCCAAGTCTGTATCTTCACACTAACTTTCGTCTGTCCTACACTCACTATGACGATGCTGGACGATGACGTGCAGCGCGCTCTTACCGAAATCACCATCGAGGGGCACGACATGCCTGCCATTCAACGCCTCGCCAGGATCCGAGAAGAAGGTGAAGCCACCTACTCCTTATGAACGTGACACATGTGTGTCTCGTACGAGTGACGTGCTCTCTGGTACTGACTAGACGTGCCTTTTCCATGGTGTGTACGGATCACAGAGTGGAAAACCAGCGTGGGGAAGGAGACCGCGCACCAGGCCTTCCGAGTGCTGGCGCCCCTCATCCTGCCCCGTACGACGGCGGCGGAACAGTCTGGGGACCCGATTGTGTCCTTACATCGTCAAGCGTACGCGGCCAGCTCGCTGGCGAAGATTCTGAATGCTGAACGTTCGTGTTCACTCCCTTCATCAGCGCTGCTTGGCTTAGCTCCTCTTTCTTACTGAAGAACCGAACCATGATGGTGTGTGCGTGATGGTCTCCTGGGACTACAGAATGGAACAGTCCCCTGGTGTTGGACGAAGCGATGGTCTCCTGCGTGTTACGCGAGATTGCAGCAAAGGACTGTGATGATGATGCCGGACATCGGCTGCTTTACAAGAAGTTCTCAGCTCTTCTCGCTCGTAGCGTCAAGAGTACGCCCGCCTTGCTAGTGCACTGCCTTGGATGAATGGCTCACTCGCCAGCGTACGCTAACTGAATATGCATCTGCAGTTAAGGTCTCACGTGACCTGGTGGTGGCTGGAGGAGGAATCGAGCTGGTGGCTGGTGAACTCCGTCGATTACCGTGCGTCAATGTGAATCAAGCACGCTTACGCTGGCTGGTCATATCCTTATGGACAATCTCATGTGTCTCAAAGCACGAGCTGCAGTTGGCCGACTGCGACCTGCTGCCCATTTTCCATCATCTGGTCCACCGCCCGACCTCTTCATTCTCCCTTTCTATGCTCGATTGCTCACTTGGTTTTGCCCCTGATCGATACTAGATGGCTCATGCCAGTGGCGTTGCAGTCAAGGCGAATGCTGCTTACTATCTCAGCCGTCTAGCCATGACCCGTACTGACCTTTCTTTCCTGATCCTGCTCGACTCATCGATGTTGATGATTCACTAACGCCTCGTTTGAGTGTAGTGAATGGGTCGTTACTGCTGTCACTGAGCGGAATTCCACAATTCATGGTCGATCAGCTAGACATCTACGCCCTGCAGGTTAGTTACGGCCGGTTCATTGTTACTGCGTTCCTACATATGTTCGAGCACGGTACAACTCAGCATTCCTTACGGATCAGGTTTTTAGTGAGAAGCGCGCTCAACTGTGATGTGTTACTACTAGAGGGCCTGCTGCTAGATTTGCTTCGTGTGGAAGCTGCTCCGACCATTTGGCGTCACATGCTCTATTACGTCAAGTTCAAGAGCGACATGAGCTATAGACCAGAGCTTCTTAGCACCTTCCACGCCAAGTTCACCAAGTGTCGGGCTACAGGTAATAAGAACCGGTGCACTCATTGATCACCACTAACCGCATCCGTGCATGTGCAGTAAAGAGTCTGGCGAGGTTGTCCGTACACGCTAAGGATGGCCTGGGATTCAAGCCACTTCTCACTCTGGCATTTATGTTCATGGATCAAGCTGAGAAACGTCAGCTCTTAATTGAAGAGGATGGCCTGTCCCTCTTCTTCAATGTACCCTCTCTCAATCTCACATGGTCGTACATAACAGTCTCACTGGTCCGAACAGGAGCTGCAGCGAAACGAAGATAGTTCATTGAATATACTCACAGCGTTCAAGTGCCTGATATATGGCGGTACGTTTACTCTTGGCTGTGATCACAGTAACTTCGCTTACGTAGCCCCTTTATACCGACCAGCTGAGCAAATCTACGGCAAGTCAGAGGTTCCGCCTCCAACGGCAGCACCAACAGAAGCCACTCCTATTGATCAGGCCACACTGCCTCCAGAGTACCGTTCTATTCATCGCACTGTCCAGCTCTTGGGTTGCTTCGCCATGTGGCGCGATGACACTTCCCTTCATGATGTCTCGTTTTCCTTCCCCTACGAAGTACGTTATCTTTAGGGTGAATGTTTGATCTGCAATTTACTTGAACTTATCAGTTGTCTGCTGCTGCTGCAGGAGAACAAGACAGTAACGGCGCATAAACTGCTTCTCTCAGGTCGATCAGCTGTGTTCAAGGCCATGTTCACGCTGGGCATGCGTGAGTCCCAGCGTTCCGGCGGAGCGGAGGACCTCCTTGACGTTCCGATTCCGAACATGTCGTTCGCTACCTTCAACCGGCTGCTCGACTTTTGCTATGGTGTGCACATTATTCCATCGGTCTCAGCCGGAGAGGGCGCCAGCAGCAACAGCCCTTTGGACTCAGCTGTGGCGTGGCTCGAACGATCTGACGTCAGCCAGGAGGATGCTAGCGCGCTGATGGCCGCTGCGAGCCAGTACGAGGTGCTTGATCTCGTGGACACCTGCTCTCTATTCCTCAGTACGTGCTACCCCTCAGGATCCACTACTTGCTTGAAGTGTATCTTATCTACATGTTGTACCTGATGTGCTGCTGCAGGCAAGGGAATCAACGCGGCGAACGTGCTGGCGCTGTTGCAAGAGGGCCTCCTTTATCGAGCGCCCATCCTCATCTTTCGTTGCTTCGAGTGGATCCTGGACAACATCTGGAGCTTCTTCCGTGAACGTCCCAAAGCCACGTCCACCAGCACTCCAGCTGTAAGGAACGCGAGCACGCCATCGAAGAGCGGCACACCCAAGGACAAGGATAAACAGAAAGAAACGGAAGTGCAGAACACAGGAACAGAAGAGGGAGAGGAGAAGCAGGAACAACCCAAGCCAGTCCGATCACTTTCGCCATTCGTGCGTGGCATCGCCATGGAGGCTGAATGTCTGCAGTGGCTTCGTGGCTTCGTAGCTCGTGGCGTGTTGGGCCTTCCACAAATCGAGTTCGAAGTCACCACGGCAGCAAGTGGACAACAACATCAACCAGGGAAGCCTGGCCGGGCGGGAGACAAGTGCTGTCTCCAGTGANGTGATCACTGTCCCGCCACTGTTCTGACTAAGGAGATTATTTTATTGTTTAATGAAATAGTTGTATTGATCATTTCTCCATATCCTGGAATGTTTGCATCTGGCCTGAAGCTGCTTTACATCTTTTGGATCGTGGATGCTGCACTGCCTGGTGGTCCTCCAGTGATGATTTGTGGAAGTTGCATTCGCCAGTCCAGAGGAAGGCCATCGTCACAGTTGTCACTACTGCGTCCTAGCAGTGTCATCATCTTCGTTGGTTTGAGTGAGTGGCTAGCCAGGATTAGGATGATTTGATCGATGAGCTCTTGAGGCAAATTGCTCAGTGAAGGCTGTTCTGATGGCGTCACTGCTGCATCCCTGCGCGCAGCAATGAGCAGCACTGTGCGTATCTCTGCTCGAAGCTAAAGAACTAACTTTAGACTATGGTATACACCATTGTCACTAAGGTGAGGGTAAACTACCTGGGCATCAATTGCCACCACATGTGCTACTTGTTTCATATTTGTACAGCGTCTTCCGTTACGAAGTATGGCACGCCCCATGTCAGTAGCATAGAGCTGAGTCCATCTGCGCGCCTCCTCAAAGGCTGCTTCCTGACTTCGTTCCTGCCAATAAGATACGAGCTGATAGCAAAGTATATAGGATGTGAGATGCCTGCAGAAAAGAGAAAGGTGCTAACGATGTGAACGACCTCGGGATTCTTTTCAAGGTCAGGGTAAGCTTTTGACGGCTGATCAAAGGTAGATTGGCGGAGCTTGGTAATTAGGTATTGCAGCATGTTTGAACAGACCTTGGTAGGAGACCACCCATCTACACTGCAAGATGGAAGGAGGCAACACAATCTTAAGTCTGATAGTCCAACCTAGTTTGGGGGATAAGGGTACGCAGGTACGGAGAGAAGGACGATTCTACTTGACCTTGCGGGCCAATG
>CDEZ01023587.1:59004-73296 GCA_000826365.1 Acanthamoeba royreba
ACACGGAACGAGGAAAAGGGATGAGAGTGGCCGCTCTCCGGCGAGTAATGTGGCTTCTCATCAAAGGCCATCTTGCAAACAAGAAAGGCGAGGAAGCGGTCAACCTCCTCTTATCAGAGGTACCTTTCCCAAACTCGCCACTGAGGAGGTTGGACGCTTAACGTTAAGCTTCTTGCAGATGGACGCGATCCCCGACGAAGAGTTTATTGATCTAGTCGAGGTGATACTCTGGGGTATTGAGAGAGGTACGCTCACCAAAGGACCAAAGGAAGGGTTTCATGTAAACTGCATTGACAGCCCTATACAGCCCGCTCGTCCGATGGCAAGTTCTTAGCGTTCTTACCCAAGGCACTGGCCGCCCTTGCGCGATTACCAGTAGTTGGAGTAGATGAACACACGAACAAGACTGGTGTGCACTATAAGAGCCACATCATAGAGCGGTATTACGAACTTACGTTGACCCGGTAGCTTATGGATCTTAATATTTTGTCTCGAAGAATGTGTCGTCTGGAATGGTGTGAAGCGCTCATCACGCAGATCACCGCAACATTGCGAGAGGTTTCACTTTCGAATGAAGACTTGCAAAAGGTGATGCACAGAGTCATAAGGTACTTCCCACCTCACTTCGTGCTTTTTGCAGTGAAAAAGCATTTGACATCTTTGTTAACAGTCATTTCAAGGGGATGGACGTCAACGAGCTACCCTCATTGATCTACCAGCTTATTTTGTTGGGAACTAAGGGACCCACTGAGGCCAAAGCAACGTTACTTCGAGGGATCGCCAAGCACCTAGAAGGTCTTGGGCAGACGTATGAAGAGTAAGTACTTCCCCATGATGTGATGACACTGGTCATTGTATCTCACGTATGCGCCTCCAAGCCTCGAGCGACGCACTGCGTCAGGTGATGAGAAACTTCTACGCCATATCGAGGGAACTATCCTATTACATCTCCAATTTGCAATCAAGCAAGATCAGGTTTGTTCTTTTCACTGTGTGATCGTCTGACTAGGAAGTCACTCATGCGTACGCATAACAGGGATTAGGAAGAGCTTTTCTCAAAGTGTTCAAGTCGGACAACTTTCCATTGACTTCGTTCACTGTAGCTCTTCTCTTATCGATGGCACGCATTCAACGCTTTGCTGATCAAGCTCTGGAAACTATAAAGACTGCTATTCAGGTAGTTCCCTTCTTTGGCCGTCTGTTTCACAGCCACTACTTCTAAACGCGTTGATAATTGAGAAGACCTACTACAAAGAGCAACAGAAGAAGACAAAGTCCTACTGGATGGAAAAGATGCGCCAACTTATGCCACCAACCAGTATGTTCTCTATTACTGAATACACATGGACAAGTCTGACTAGTCTAGTCTGGCAGTAAAACTTGATATCGCCATTCTAGCTACAATCAGACACTCGGCGTACGGATGGGATCACATCACGCCTGCACTCGTTCAGTTGGGTGTTATGTTGATGGACTCAGTCTCATCCTCGCCCTCCGCCGCAAGTGGCACTTCAGCATCATCAGCGCCCTCATCCTCCTCTGCTGGCAGCTCGGCTGCTACCCCTACGTCAACTGCCGTAGTTTCGGTTTCTTCTCCAAACAAGTATGATACCACGTGACTAGAATATACAGCGTCTTTAGATACTAACTTCATGCAGGATGATATTGAGGTTGGGCGTGGCAATACTACTGGAAACTTTTAAGGTTCATGAAAGTGTAAGAAATGAGATCCTTGAGCAGATTCTCTCCCGAGTGGTAGGTTCTCCTTCTTTACTTCTTCTGCATTCACTAAATATGGTACTTTTCTGCAGATGATCAGTGGAGAGAACAGCAGCGTTCTCCAGTACGTTATTCTCTTGTCGTCCATCTCACGAGAATGTCAAGATCTACTGCTTGGCAGCGGTGGTGAGTATTTGCCACGAATCAAGGAGGTTTTTGACTACCTCTCATATGTCCCACCAACCGTCACAAGAGCCCTTCTAGCTGCTGTTGAGGTTTTCCTTCCATCCTTGATCTGTTTGATGCAACTCTCAATGGTGGCTTGTTGTCCAGCCCATCATGGCCATCAATCCGTCGTTCCAGAATCATATCATCCTGGTGCTTCGTAAGTCGATGTTTTCAAGGTACCCTTAGTCTATTACCATAAGTGAAATCTATCTCATCCTGACTCTCACCTTGCAGGGAGAGCGAATCGCGCCTTACTGCTGTCACTGGCTTTGAACACTTGCTCAAAAGCTGCGCTCGTAAGAAAAGCCAACATGAAGCTCAAAAAGGTTTGCTTTCTCTCACTTTTATTTGCTTTCGCCATCAATCAGTAACTATCATATGAATAGCTGAGCTCTTCTCGCTGGAGATAATCGGATTTCTCAAGCGTTGTCTCACGCAACAATGGGAGATACGGGCTCGACTTTACGATGCATTGGCCGAAGTCTTCAACATCAGGTAACCGACTGAGTAGTTCTTTACATCCTAGAATCCAACTCAATCGATCATCACAGCAATTCACAAGCAGTTCGAGACGCTATCCTGGACCTGCTTGTTCAACATATTAAGCAGTACATCGAAACTGATCCCTCAGTATCCGCACCTCTTAAATTGGAACAATGTGTGGAAATCTCGCAAACATCAGCGGCAACTGTTAAACGAGTACAATCTGTTTTCTCTTGCATTTACCTTGTTTCAAGTTTCTAAAGTTTGATATGGCCGTTCTCTAGCTTGAACCGATTGGCAATCTATTGAACGTGATCCAGCTCTGCGTGATCAGCCATCAAAAAGAACAGAAAAAGCATGCCTCTTCTCCTGGTACGTATCGTGGAGTGGACCCATAGTAGAATCGTGTTCATTCATACTTGTATACAGATCAAGGCACCGGTGCTAGTGGCTTGTCGGGAGTGTGTGAAGAATTAAAAACCATTCTCAGTACCCTGGTGGAGAAGCTGCTTAAGACCGAGGTGAGCGTCTGGTTCTCAGAACAGCAATACCACAGCACTCTAATCTTTGATCAGTTGGAGGATTTCAGTTTGGATAAGTCAGCGGACTATTCTGACGTATCATGTGAGGGCAAGTTCCATCAAGAGGCTGCACTGCTGCTTCTTTCTGTGTTCGAGGTAATTTGCCTATTGGTATCCTTCGTGTATTCTTGTGATGCTGATGCACCGTTAAGGTGCTGATCAACTACTCAGTCATGTGCGAGATGCCTGAACCGCCATCTGTGCAGTCCCTTCAGCTGGCTCTTGATCTCTTCAAAGTACCTATATCTTCATTCCTGTATACAGCATTATAAAACTCTCAGGGCTGTGTTGAAGGAGAGTTCCTCCAAGAAATCCAAAAGTGGCAAAGGCAAGAGTAAGGACAACTCTGGAAGTCAGAAGGGGAAGGGTAAAGGTAAAGGAAAGGAGAAGAACGACGATCAGGAAGATCAACAAGAGGAGACAGACAAAGGCACCAAGAAAAACAGTGGTGGGCGAGGACGGCCTCCAGCGTCTGGGTCTGTGCCTCTGATTAAAAGGAGGTTGGAGGTAAGGTCGACCACTAATTATCTTGAGTAATTAATTCCAACGAATGCCTTGCATAGGGTTCTCTTCTGGAGCCGCAATGCGTTCTTGGGTTGATCAAACTTCTCGTGGAGGAATCTGAGGATGCTTCACAGAGCGGTATGTTAACTTTGTTTGCTTGAGGCCGGTCTTTGTCGTAATGAACTACATCATAGACGACACAAGGGCGATGCACAAGCTCATTCGCAAAGACCTATCGTTTCAGTCGTACTTCATCACCGCTGCTCTGAATATGCTCAACGCCGTACGTGTTTCCCATGACTCGGGATTCGCCGATCTTTGTTTCTTACCTGTTTGGTAGTGGAATGAAGCAGTGCAGGAAGGCCTAAGCCTTGAACTTGGAGATGGACGCAACAACGTTCTGCGTACACGAGCGCGCTTTTGTTCTGAGGTAACGTACGATCCCTCAACAACTTAATGTACAATCTCATATTTGCTCTCCTTCAAGGGTGGTGCGGGTATCCTGAAGGAGTTCGTCACCCAACATCTTTCTGTCGAAGTAGACAAGGTATAATCATTGCTGCTTTCAAAACTGCTGAACTTGTGCTAACGCTTTCTCATCGATATCACTAGCACAAGAAGATCTCCCACACACAGCTCGAATGTATTGAACAGAGCTTGCGTTTCCTCGTAAGTCAAGTATGTACACAGCACCTTTTTTCTGATGGCCATTATTTTTGCTGATCCCTAACTTGATAACGTAGTGGGGCCCGAAGAAAGTGGCGTCTTTTCTAAAGGAATCCGTGCTACCATTGCTCAACGACTATCAAGATGTTGAAGCTGAAGTAGCAGAGGAAGAGGGCAAACCGCTCGATGCTGAAGCCACATTTCACAATGTAATCGTCCGTTTTGAGGTAAGTTCGCTTGTTTCCTCCCGTGCATCAGTTTCCAGATTGCTTATCGCCTTTTTCGGGGCACAGGGTGCCATGCTGCGATTGTCAAAAATGAAACGATACCGAGAGGCGGAGGTGATAAAGGACATCATCGAACTGTTGTTTGAGTTCCTTCGGTCGCCTAAGTCAATCCAGGTTAGTATGCAGAAAGATGGCTTTTCCGTAACTCATTTGTGGATGTCGGCGTGCAGAAGCTCGTCCCAGTTCATGCTGTCTGGATGGTCAGCGCTTGTCAAGACCTCGATATAGAGAATGCAATTGCAGCGAAGTCAATGGTCTCCCTACTTCTGAAGATTGCCCGCTCTCTTCCGAAGATGAATATCGTACTGGATTATCCTCTATCATGCAGTGTTACGCAACGCTTAACTGAACATGCCCACAGCTCAACTCATTCGCAGTTGATGTACATATCGTATTGGGACATCACACTGACCCCGACCCTTCAAACCAGGTTCGGCTGATCTTCACGACTCATCATCCCTTATTAATCGTGATATTGCAGACCATCCGGTACCCGCTCTTAAACATGGCAACCGTCTCCCAGATTGTGCCGCTCATTGTCAGCACTATCGACGGATACCTTGATGAGGTCGAGCAAGTGATCATAACAGCAAAGAATATGTATCTGGAAGGTACCCACCCACCAAATAGTATGGTGTATGCGCTGTCTAACCACACCGCAGACAAAGAACACGATTCAGTATACGAAGACAGCGAGGAGGATCAGGACGAGCCTGTAGAACCAAGTGATACAAGGAAAGCCCGACAGCTAATGGAGGAGTGTTGCACACGTCTTCATGTACGTACTTACCCTGGACAAAAAAAAAAGGAGGCTGATTACATCTCGTCCTCCAGTTACTACTCAATATTTTGCGAGCGCTAGTATCTGCTGCTATTCCATTAGTCTGTGCGGAGGCTCTTGTTAAGGTTCTAGTGCAGATCTTCAAAGCCCTATCCTTGCTAGGCAAAACTGTACGTGGTTTTCTATTTAAGTTTCTTTGCTATGTACTGATCCTGAGCCAAACCACGCAGTCGATGCAATTGCAGCTGCGCCCATCGGAGAGATTCCAGAAATTAGTCGAGTACAGTGGCAAGGAATTCACTCCTAACATATACGAACTCATTTCATTTATTGAGCAGCCAAGAGATCACGATGGTAAATCTACCTCTTAGTATGATAGAACTGCCTCTGATGATGTGGTGCAGAGGAAGGGCTCACCAAAACAAAGCATAAGCGACTCGCTATGCTTCTGCCCAATCTCATCTTTCTGATAGAGCAGTTCGAGGTGCCTTGACCCGTGTTGCTCCGCCTCCCTGCTTTGTTCTAACGAGAATGTCCTCACGCTCTAGAGTGTGCTCATCCGCTACGGAAAGAAGTTCAAGATTGACCTGCTGAAGGGATTCCGGCGAAGGTATATAACCCCAACCCAGTTGGAGTTCCCAACTGCCTTAGATCCTAGGTTCATGTCAATTTCTCTCTTCCACAGTACATTGAGGGACTTCCGCATTGTGCGAGACAAACTAAGAAAGCCTAAAGAAATGCCACCACCACCACCTAAGGTACTCAGTTATTCTTGCACTTATGCGCCTAACTCAACTCGTAATCAGAAGAAGGCCAAGAAGCAAGCGGATGATGCTCTGACAACAATTCCTGCTGCTCGTGCTGCTGGCCTCAAGAGGAAAAACACAGAACCCGCAACCGAATAAATCTGTGGACTAGTCCAGGAATAGAAACAAGTCGTGACTGCCTGGAGATCCTTTTAATGGTTGCCTCTACTTCTCAGAATGAGCGCGATCTCATGTTCCCGGGGCGAAGATCCTTCTCGCTCATCTGGCCTGGAATCTTAAGCAGAACTAATGATCCAGACTGTGTGACTGTGCCCTCCAGTACAAAAGATAAGTGGGATGTTTCATTTACCTTGCTCCAGGACCGCTATGCCTCTGCCTTTTTTAGTAGGCCCCAGCTGTGGTGGGGCAGCCAATCCGCTGTGGTGTAGTCGGTAACATTTATGGTTCTCACCCATGCGCCCCGGGTTCGATTCCCGGCAGCGGAATAGCTTTTTGCCTCCTTTTCCTTCTTTGTGCCCTTTGTGTGCCTTTTGTTGTTTTGCTTCTCCTTTTGTTCGGTACCCTTTTCACATTCGCTTGCTTTGTTTGCTGATCGAAGATGAGGGAAGGCAAAAAGGTGCATCATTTTATCAAAAATCAGTGGCAGTAACCGTCCGCATGCCCCGTCGTTGGTAGTAATGCCACCTATCCGATGGCGACGTCATGAATCTGGCCCTGTGCTTGAGGGCAGCAGTACGCTTGGATTGCTTGGTTCCCTTCTTTCCCTTTCCATCATCGTTTGCTTCAGCCTCCCTGTGATAGGCGATGAGATAGGAGAGCTAATTATGAATGTGGCCCCAAAACTAGTACCAGGCCACTGCGTGGGCGTTCATCTCTTCAAGCATATTATCGGTAGTCGCCCAGCTGAACCGAATAAGCGTGGGGTACCCAAATAGCACGTCCAGATGCGACTCAAGCCACTTCTTCGTGTTCGGGTCTGCAGACAAGAATGAGTCCTTAGAATCGCTAGGAGTAATGGGTAGCCATACCCGCGGGATAGCCCGACCCAAACTCACGAGAGAACTCCACACCACGTTCTTTGAACTGCCACGTTCGCAGGCAGTGATCTCGGATTACCTGTACCGAATAAGAAGTCAACATAACAATGCAATCCTTGGTTTGATGCGGTCGTACTTTGGCTACAATACTGGCAGCACTGACAATGGGGAATAGGTCATCCGCCTTCTTAGAAACAGTTATGGTAAGGTGAGGAAACTTACGCGACAAGGCCTGCTGATACTTATTTGGATCACCCACGGTATCAACGTACACCTGATTTCGTGACCAGGTGAGACAAGCGGTATCGTTCGTCATGCAGGAGGTTCTGCTACCTCTTTGAGTGGAATTCCTTTTGTGAGTGCTCGGGCAATGAGCTCAGCAGCTGTGTCATGTGATATCATATTGAGGTTGTACTTGGTCCTGCATACAAACAGATTAGCATGCCCGTACGCGCAGTCCAATCTGCAGTCGTCACTGCAGTAGGCGAAAGGTACGCGCGCAGCATCTTGTTTGATAAATCCTCTGCCGAGAGAATGCAGGCCTCAAACCCGATGTCCGATGCACCCACAATCTTTTCGAACAGCACCTCGCGCTGGTGCTCCGTAAGCTGCTTTGAATCTGTATTTGCGCCACTCTTAGTATTACAAATACAGGAAATAATAAAAATAATAATTCCTGTTCATTAAAAGGATAAATACCCATGAAGCCGCGCGCTCGTATGTGATCCTTCTCGGCAACAGGACAGTACGCGCAAGCGTACACCATCGGTCCTGACGTCATATTCAAGGGGTGAGCAAGAAGGTAACAACGAGATGCGACCAATGGATTAATACCAAGGACAGGACCGCGTCCCGCCTCATCTATGCCGAGAGCATATGGCACACCCTCGTCTATTTCGCAAGCGCTCATCTAACTATGGCGCCAAACACAACAACGTAAAACAAAGCAACAGAGAAAACAGACGAGAAAAGGGTACTTCCGAACAAAAGGAGAAGCAAAACAACAAAAGGCACACAACCGAACAAAGGGCACAAAGAAGGAAAAGGAGGCAAAAAGCTATTCCGCTGCCGGGAATCGAACCCGGGGCGCATGGGTGAGAACCATAAATGTTACCGACTACACCACAGCGGATGTGCCTCTGCCTTTTTAGTAAGGTAATTGAAACATCCCACTTATCTTTGACCGGGTTACCTTTGGGGTTTCTGTAGGATTGGTCCAATGTTCTTCTCTACGTTGTGGGTTGTGGTGCCTTTAAGGCTATCCAGTTGCAACAGGCATCTCTTCACATCCACATGACTGAACACGAGACGATGGTTCAGTTCCTCACATCGGCCAATACGGTCCGATTGGATCATCAACTATGATGAGATCGCTCTTGATCGTCAGACCAGAATGGGATCGTTCGGAGTGGTGCATCGAGGAGCCAGTTAAAGATGTCAACCTTGGGATGCACGCATTTATTCGAATCCAGTTCGAGAAGGACGAGGAGGTACAGGCTTGCCTTGCTTCTGGTAGTACCAGTCAGTGTAAGAGTAACGATCTGGCGCACCCGGCTCAAGGAAAATGATCTCAACTTCTGGGTAGAGAGTGCTCGCCATAAGATGCTTCACCTGCTCGTCCGTCTTGATGAGCGTTTTCTTGCTGTCCCATAAGTTGTAGATGCCGTAGATGGGGAACTTGTGTGGTTGATCCTTGTATCGTGTCATGATAGAGCCCATCAGCTCCTCGTAGGTGGGTTGTCGAATGTGGATCTCTCTTAACCAAAAGTTGCCCCGTTCTCTCACTCGGACCACTATAACGGAAGGAAGGAACGGATTTAAGGACTCACCACTACATCCAGGAAGGACAAGAGATTTCCCGTACTACGACATCCTTCGTTCTCGACATTGGCTTGTAGGTTCTCCTCCCTCCAGGGATTGCCTGCAAACTGTTCTCCAACGTGCTGCCTCTGCATATCGGCAATACGGATGCACAAACGGCACCTGTAATTCACCCTCGAGATATCGGCAAAGGCCATGAACCTGGGTGTCAATCCCTCCTCTGTCACACACAGACTTAGGGTCAAGTTGCAGGCACGACAATGGCGATCCTCCACGTGCAACGTACTCTTCCAGGAAAGATACTCCATGTAAGCCGTCTCGTTGGCGTCGAGGTAGAGAATGTAGTCCGCCAGAGCGTTAGCATCGGCAAAGTCCTTTGCCAAGATGGCTGACCTTGGTGCAGGAAGATACTCCTCCACATTGGGAGCACCGTCATACAGCGGAATGGCCCTGTGTTGTATCTCTCAGAGGAGATAGGGGAGCTTCATGTGGCAGAAGAGGCATACCCTGCTTCAAAGGCGCCAAAGAGCTTCTCTGTGATGTAGTCCACAGTCTCAGAGTTCTCAAAGGCAAAGAGAAACTTGTAGGGCCGAGTGAGGTTGTTCTTCTGCCCAAGCCACGACAAGTCGTCGCGAGGCACGAGGATGTTGTTCGCACACGCGCCGTAGGAATGCACACTCACCCCGCGCTCCTGCAGCACGCGCAGCCACTGAAGCCTCTTCTCCGGTCCGCAGTTGCTGATGAACGCTGCCACCAGGGCGGTAGCATTCTTTGCCACAAGAGGCTGCATGATCTTGTACTCATACCACGTGAAGTACTGCATCATCACATCACTATGTGTATGCTTTAGCAAGATAAGTGACCATTATTAGATCGAGTAAGGCCACCTTTCCGAACTCGTGGTTGCGTGTATATGCATCGTTTGAGATACATCTCCATAGCGCTCATGAGGAGGCTGGTTCTGGTTCGGGTATAGTCCACCGACGTTCTCCATTGTGTAGTCATAGCTCACCACGCACCGATCCTCGGCCCATTGGGCAGCGTCCCGATAGGAACTGCCAAGGCCAGCCTCCACCTCATGATCCGGCAGCTCCCTTATGGGTCCGCCTGACCCTCCGTAGCACGGCACGTCACAAGGCAGGTGCTCCCCATGCCACCATCCCTCCACTCGAATCGGCCACACGTTGTAGTCACGCTCTGCACTAAAGCATGGCTTGTTGGCGTCCCTCATCCTCCCTCGTATCACGTGGTGCGGTGGCAGATCTCCCCAGGCCTTGGCCTCCTCTTGGCAGCTCCAAGATTCTTCCTCTGGGGCTACCTCTTCTCTGGGAACCTCAACCGGAGGACTGTTCGCCGGAGCGTCCACGGACAACCGGTCGTGAAGTGGAGGTGGTGGTGGGAGAATGAGAAGGTCATCCTGTGGGAGTCGGTGCATGTGGTTGAGCAGGTTACGCATTCCAACAGAGTAGAATACCAGTAACACCAGCCCTACAGACACGAGCAAAAGCCCGGCCACACCTCTCACCCTCATCGCTGGATATCATTATAGAACAGGGATGGTATGTTTAAAAAAGGTAACCTGGAAAATAAGTGGGATTTTTTATTCACCTTCCTTAGCGGCGGCGTGGCAGCCAATCCGCTGTGGTGTAGTCGGTAACATTTATGGTTCTCACCCATGCGCCCCGGGTTCGATTCCCGGCAGCGGAAAAGCTTTTTGCCTCCTTTTGCTTCATTGTGCCCTTTGTTCGGTACCCTTTTCTCATTCGCTTGCTTTGTTTTTACTTTTGGTTTTCTCATTCTTCTCGCGAATTTTGCTTTTCTTTTTCTTGTGCCTGTAGCGAGATGAACTTGAGTGAGGAGGTGACCAAAGGTCTGGAATTGTTTGGGGATGCTACGACGCGACACTTCACCGATGAGTCTTTTCGACTGTTAGCCGAGCTCACCTTTGACGTTCTGCTCAAGAAGAAGACGGAGGACAGTCTTACTTCCGATGGTACGTTCCATTCAATAAATCACAATTTAATTTTCACCAACTTATGTCACATCAGCCTTCGGTGGGCTCGATTTGTACATCTTGAAGCAGGCCTACGCCGCCCTTGTGGGCCTTCTGCTTGAAGGCACAAAGCTTGACGCGGATCCCCTTCTTCTCTCGTACGTTATTCGATCCCTTTTAAATTTCATTCATATTTCAAAAATATTAAAATTGGAATATCTCATGTCGGTCTTCAAAAATGATGAAAAAATAATTTTTCTCTCTTTACAATGTCCAGGGGCACATTGAGCGAGAGGAACGTGCCAGCCTCACGGACGGAGGCATTGGCGGAGCTCTATGGCCAGCACAAGCCGGCCCTGCGCTCACTGCTGTCGTACACGAGCTTCAATCATCCGCACGTCGTGGACGTCGATTGGCGAATTGATTACCACATCAAGTCAGCTAACATCGAGAGGATCGATCAGCTCGTGTACCACATCACACTGAAGACTGAAGTGGGCAATGGAGAGAAGAAGGACGTGACATTCTCGTGCTCGCTCGAGGAACTCCAGGATCTGGTCTACCGACTCAAGGATGCCACGCGGCAGTATGAAAATCATTTCAACAGGCTCGAGAAGATCATCTCGTCCAAGTGAGCACCCTTGCTGCTTAAAGCAGAAACCGGCGATGTACTTTGATCGCGACTGCACGCTTGCTGCCTGTTGGCATCCTTCAGTGCGCCCATTTTTGTAACAATGCTAACTCGCCTAAGCTTCAAGATGGTGTCGTTGTTACCAGGCCAGATACTAGTCGGTAGTACACAATGGAGGAATCGTTAGACACAAACCCCATGGTGAGTTGCGGCTTATCCAGTGCCTCTTTTCCATCGCCGTCTTCGCCGGTGAGGTGTGTCAATAACGCATCCATCCTGCGTCATCCATAACATTCCGTCAATTGCTTGCTATGAACGTGATGTCCATGAAGAGTCACCAACGTGACGTGGATACAACGCACTTGGCCATGGAGAGCGACTCGTGTGTCAAACACGGCACCACTATCTGCGGCACCCCGGCACCATTGGCAGAGCCTACCCAGCCGCGCAAGTAGCAGATGCCCAGCTCCTTGTGTTCCTGCACTTCGACGCACTGCCAGCCCTTGACCTGCACCAGGTCTATCCAAAGCTGGCGCAGAACACCGTACTGCCGCGGATACCTTTGTTCCAGCTCTCCTGCCTCCATCATGAAAGCGAAGAAGAAAAGGATGTCAAGTTAATAAATTTTGAAATAATTACGAAATGTTGAAATAATTTGATGAAATGTTGCAAAAAAAGGCGGGAAAGGAGCAAAAACAAAACAGTTTGATTTCCCAATGAGCGGGGGCGAAGCGAGTAGCGGGACCTCCCCCTTCGAGAATGGGGTCAAGATTTTCCTGACTCCGCACAAGCTCAGCTTGGTGCTGCTGGTTCGGGAATTCATTGCCGCTCTATCGGCGGAGGGAGAGGTCGATGCGGACCCTGGCCTCCGGCCGCAGCTGGCCAGCTTCCTCATTGCCGAAATCAAGGCCCTCGCAACTGATCGCGAAAAGTCACTCGCGCAGCTTGCCGAGCAAATGGCCGCCCATAAGTTGGAAGAAATTCTCGAAGGCCTCCATTTACAGGTAATAAATATATTTAAATACAGATTTTTAATATATGGTTAATTAGAAAAATAAATAATTACAACAATAAAATATTAAATAAACTTGAATGAAAATATTTATTACTTTGCACTGATATCCCATCTCCGTCACAGCTGGACCACTTGCGACAATCGCCTGATGAGGTGTACGAGCTCTTCCAGGGTCTGCCTACTCTCTACGAAGGAACTCCAGCAGGGATGCCGCACATCGTTCGTTCCTACGTCTCCTCTTGCTGTTTGCACATTCCTGACTGACTAGTGACGCGTGGGATATGGCAGGACAAGGCTAGTTTGCTGGGTACGTTCTTGCGTCGCATGTATCTCGAGTTCGACAAGATGGGCTTCTCGGCTCTCTCGCGGCTGTATGCAAGCTTGATTGCATATTGCACACATGGTACGACGGACATGAGGGTTATTGTGTTCAGCCGTACAGCTGATTCTCATGCCGCCACAGAGGAACCTGAGCAGTTTGCCTTATCACCGTACGAAGCGGAGAAGCTTGTGCATGAAGAGGCAACTAAGATCGAAGGTTAGTTTGCTTGGCACTTGGTGTTACGTATATCTGATCGCTGCCACGCAGAGATGATCGGGAAGGTGCCACCTCGGGAGATTGAGCAACGAATAAGCGCCATCAAGGAGATTGCTCCTACAGCCGTTGCCAAGTCTCACTATCTTAGGTACTAGCAATATGAACTGCACTTGACGCGCTGAGCTGAGACTTTTTTCCAGTTATTTGTATCATCTTCACCATCGAGAATACGACGGGGCAATGGATGCACTGCATGCCTATTTTGATACGTGTATGCAGGTGGGTTCCACTCAGTAAGAGCGCACTTGACAAGCCATTTGGCTAACTTGTTAGGCAGGACACTGACGCCATTCCTGTGATGGACGATCCTGACGACCCAGCAAGCATGAAAGTCATTCGAACGAAGAGTACCTTACCATACGCCATTCTCAACCTGGCATCAACCCACTATCGATTTGGACATTACGAGCAGGCTTTGGATGTACGCATCCCTATCACAATGATGAATCTGTGTTAACATTCGTCTTTGCTCTTTCAGGCGATACATGAGACTGTTCGTGTTGCCCAGGAGAGGAATGATGAAGACTGTCTGGCCTTCGCGCTTATGTGGCTTAGTCGCCTCACCGAGGCGCAGATTTTTGCATTTACTGAGGAAGAGGGAGCAAGTGATGACCGAACAAGACGAAAGATGGACGAAGCGGAGACAAAAGCTGCGGACCATAAGCTCAGGCAACTGCTCGAACGCTGCGTGGTGCGAGCGAAGGAGCTACACAACCAGCATCTTTACTCTCTGAGCTCGCTGGCCTTGGCGAAGTACAACCTTTTCCACGCTACGAGTCGACCACGGCTTCCGGGCCTGCCAACCTCCACTGCAAACATGGTTTGAACGTCGCGCTTTGCAATCATCACGACTTTTGCTTACTCTAGTTTTCATTCAGGGAACATATCCGTTGAAGGTCAAGGAACTGATAGAAGCCAGCATGTCAACTAGTATGTATAATGCTTTCGCCGATCTGATGAACTCGAGTCACTTCCTCAAAATGGGAATGTGGCACTTTTACGGGTACTGTTGACCATACCTTGGACTTAAGTATCATACCTCTTCTCACTTTACAGCGCAACAGTCACAAGGAACTTGCCATGCTTTCTTCACAGATTGTGCTAGAAAATTATGGAGACAAAGCCGAGATCGAGAGCACTTGCATGGCGTACTGTCACTTAGCTGCTCTGGTACGTTCCGC
>CDEZ01023588.1:0-10098 GCA_000826365.1 Acanthamoeba royreba
ACAACGGAGGCGACAACTATGCTTCGCCTTATGGCCGCTTCTTCCTCAGTACACTTCCCCACTCACCGCCTGACATGGGGGATTGAACTGGCAACTCATGAGTGTTGGTCGACATGGAAGACTGGTACTCCAACAAGCTTCTCAACCATTCTGAGGGCATTCTTTCTGCTGCCAAGAGGATCTTCGGTCGCTACTCGGGCGTGAGCCTTGCCGGTACTGACTGTCAGCTCACTTGAACAGCAAATGGATGACCTCTATTAATGGAGTGGATGTGGCTTATGTACTGATGAATGAACAGCCAAGGTATCTGGAATTCACTGGTGGTACAACACGGACTCACATGCTGCTGAGTTGACCGCCGGATACTACAACACCAACGGCAACAATGCCTACCTGGAGGTGCCCTCCTTCTTGGCTTCTCTTCTTCATGATGCTGGGTTTTCCTCTGTCGACTAGTCAGGCCGGCTAACTTGAGCTTGCATGTGAAGATTGCCGATGTGTTAAGCAAATACGGAGTCAACTTTGACTTCACAGCGCTGGAGATGACAAACTCACCGAACAGCTGCGGATCAGCACCTGAAACTCTCGTTAAGCAGACCATTCTCGCCGCCCAGGAGGCCCACATCGGTAAGCAGGACCTGCGCTTTGAGCAACATGGGTCATGACTCTTAAAGCTAATTAATTGCAGAATATGACGGAGAGAACGCACTTGAGCTGTGCTCTGGATCATGCTATGAACAGGGATTCCAGCAGATCATCAAGGAAGCGACTCAGTATGGTGCTATCAACGGGTTCACCTACCTTAGGTACCTTCCCTCCTCTTCCCTTTCATGCTATTGTTGAGAGTAATGACATGTCGACTCCCCTCTTTCTCTCCAGGTTGACTCAGGGTCTGCTCAACAATCAGAACAACTGGAACACCTTCCTCAATTTTGTGTATCAGATGCACAAGGCATGAGCCATTGCCTCGGGTTCGCTCACTGATAACCTGTCTAAGTCATTGCAATTTCTCAGTTAAGTTAAGAGTACTTAGTTTATCACCGAGACGAGCTCATCATATCGTGCATGACAGAGAGGCTCGGTGTCGTTTATGTCTAGGGTTCCATGAAGACAATGGGTAGGAAGAAGAAGAGCACCGAGAAGAGGCCGGTTATAGGAGCAATGATGGTGCAAGCAAGCGACAGTCCTCCATGCCTGGCGAGGTCGATCTTGACTTGAATGATGAGAATGATCGATGCGATCAGAAACGCCAGAGCCACCGCAGTCATCCACAAAGCGGTAAAAGTCAGGAGAACTGTTGTCCACCTCTTCAGGTAGGTCCTTCTGTTGAGCCATGCTCCTCCCTCGACGTCGTCCCATACATCAAAGCAGATGCGCTTGCAGGCGGTGGTGATGGAAATGACGAGACCAGAGAGAAGGAACGACAAGACGCCCGTGGCAACTGCCCAGTTGTAGATGTTTTGCTATTACACACCAGGTAACATGAGTAAGCTCCTATTACGTGTCTACGGAGCAACCTTAGGGTGCAAACGTACCAGCTCGTCTTGTTGGGGAGCTTCGACAATGATCGAGAGGCCGACACCGACGAACGAAGCGGTGAGAACGAAGCCGCATTGCTGAGCCATGGTGTCAGACCAAACTGGCCAACCGGTGGCGTAGGATCTGCTCAAGGCCTGCTGAGGTGCGTTCCACCGTGGACATATACCCATGACTTGTGAAGTGAGGTTGTTGTGAAAGGTAAAAGATAACGAATGGGTAGGTCCACAAACTTGGCGTTTTGACTCGGCCGGGCTCAGCTGTGGGGCCTGACCCAGCTCAGCTTGGCCAGGCCGAACTGTGCTTGACCGGCCAAGTGGAATTGGCAGATGGGGATCTCCGAGTGGGTTTGGCCCTGCATTCAGTATTTCCGAAACGCTATCTGAGTAGAAAATACACGAATGACCAAGAAATTCAGTAGAAATTTCGACAGAACAATAAGGTACCTGATCCACTTAAATACAGTTTCCTTTGTTGGCAGGTCAGCCCGATATCAACGTTCTCCAATGGAAGGACCCAGTACACGCCGGCGAGATGGGAGTAAGAGCAAATCACCTTGCTAAATAGGTTGACCACATCCACCATCACGCGCACTTCCTCTTCGTCTTCATCACTGCCGTCATTATCGCCTTTGGTTGATGGACGGAAGGAAAGGACAAGCTGGGTGATGGCATCATTGACACCCATCACTACTTGGCCGCATTGATCACGCCTGACGCCGCCACGCCACTGGCCCTCCGCGTGGCTATCATCGAAGTTCTCTCCCGCCTGACGAATGCCATGGATCTCATGGATCTTCTGAGTTTATGGGCATGCTCAAGAGGGAAGGGATTAGTGACGGGCTGCTCTTCAACTTGAAGACCATTCTCGAAGAAACCAAGCAGCGTGGCTGTTTTCACGTGTTCAATGCGAGCTTGCTGAAGTGGAACCGCCAAAAGATCCCACACCAGGTCAGGTGCACGCGGCGAGCAAGGTCGGACCTAACCGCTCATCGAGCTCGCTCTTCTTCTCAGCCACCCATCATACCCTACACCAGAGCACAGGGGCGCTATTCCGTCTCTCCTGTTCATTGCTCGATTCCTCACTTTTCTCTCACCTACAGGTTCGTCACTTCTCTTCTTTCCTCTTCATCACCCTCGCCAACACTATGCAGCGCCATCATTGTTGACTTTGTTCTTTGCAGTGGTAAAACTCAGGCAGCTCTATGTTCCAGAGGTCTTCATCGTGTTTGCTCGACTTGTGCGTGCAGCTGAGGACAATGAAGCTCTTTGGAGTGTGCTTCTGCACATTTTTATCATGCTTGGAGATGGCTATCACAGAAAAGCGTCATCGAACCTTTGCCTGAAGGTGACGGAGTGGCAGAGCAGAGGGAAAACAAGAATCACTAGGAGATATACTGCTGTTGCAATTCCTGCCCAATAGTGTCCACACCCCTGAGGCACAAACCAGTGTCATTGTGAGAATCCTATACTGTGCCTGCTTCCAAAATGGTACTTGTATTGACCCACTTTCTGTCTGCTGTGTGATAGGCATTGCGCTGAAGGCGGTGATGTGGTCATTGTGGCGCTGGATGCATCCTGTTGTGATCTTCCTTTGAATCCCTACCATACACTAATATGCAGCACGTGTCACCAGTGGCTGTTGGCCAATGAATCCGCCATGGCGCGCATTTGAGTGTTGGTTGAGCATGCCTATCAACTTCTTCACATGATCACCAGCCTTGCCGATCTTCCCATTTTAGCAAGATTTGCTTATCAAAATGTGAGCAACTTCTTGACCAGACCAATCGAAGGGGAGGTGTGAAGATGCGGATTGTGTGTTTTGCTTTGTCAAGCCAACGATCAGCATCCCTTCCTTCTTCCTCTACTTCGCTCTTCCTTACTCCGTCTTTATGGTCAAGTTGTCCTGCATGTTGGCATGTCTAAGCGTTTAAGGTTTCACTTGGCAGCGCAGGTTCATAGACCTTCTCTTCGTCTTCATCCTCATTTTCCCACATATCGCACATATCGGGATTAGCCTGGTGATGGAGGTGTGGTTCAGCAGCAGTCCAACAGAATGGCGATGCTCATGCAGAGCAGGATCACCAAACAAGGAGCAAACACCACAATGGCAGCAGATAGACCTGGTCGAAGTGCTACAAATACGAACAAGCAATAAGTTTGGTGTTGAGAATGTAAGTCATGATATAGTTAAACTCGAATCACGTACTTGGGGAATTGGCCGCCTGGCACGAAACTACGTCTTCATTACTGTGGCATGTGCAATCATACTGCATTATTCAAACACAGTAGATCGTACTGCATTATTCAAACACAGTAGAACAGGTCAGGCCAACACCAAGCAAGAGTAAGCATTCCAGGAGTGGAGTAAGAGGAGAAGCATACAGTAAAGAACCAAGTGTCCTCTGGCGCGTTGGTGAAATGGCCGATTCCTCCTTTTGAAATCGGAACTGGTAAGGAAGGCAGCGCTTCGGTGCAGAAAGAATGCCACGAATTTTATTTTCCTGTCTTTTCTCGTCAGATTTCTCTTCCTGCTGACGTCACGAGGCGCAGGTGCTGATGAAATGAGTTTAGTTCTTTACGCCCACACGCAACCACTTGCCCTCTGCCTGAACAGAAGCATTCAGACGGGCGCCATCACTTTTCACTTGCTCATCGCTCTCTGATACACTGTCCGAGCTTGTAGAAGATGGGGGAACGGGTTCTGTGCTGGCCGTACTTGCCTGAACTTCCGGTGCCGTCGCGGTCTGTGCTCGCGGTTGCTGACTTTCAGCTTTCACTTCTTCCAACGGTGTTGTTGTGTTGGCAGACTCTCCTAAGGTCGCGGCCTTGGCAACCGAAGCGATGAGTCCATCAGCAGTCAATGGTTCCATGGCGCGTCCCTCCTCTTCGCTTTCATTTGTCTGTTTCTTCTTCACCATCTTCGCCTTGGATCGAGCCTTCTTCTTCTTACTCGTATCCACCCCGTTTTCTGAGTCTTCATTAACGACGGAGCGCTTGCCCTTTATCAGCTTCATCTTAGCCAATCGCTCCCGAGACTTAGCCTTTATCGAAGTCGTTTCTTCGCTTTGTTGGTCGAGTTTCTGCTGGCACTCGCTAAGCTGAGCTTGAAGCTCGGCGATCTGCTTGTCCTTTTCCGCCAGCATGTTCAGCACGATGTGTTCAAAATTGGTGTCGGAATCCCGAATTCCCTCATTCACCCACTGCAGGAAGTAGCCTTCCCAGAACTGCATCTTCCGCAGACTTGGGGATGACCGCCGTGATGCATCAGTTACTCAATTCCATACCGAAAAGGGAAAAGGGAAAGGTACCTGCAATTTGGTACAAGCACTCGGTTGGTTGGTCGGTAGAATGAATTCACGATCTGGAGGGAGGTTTTCTCCGCCAGGATCCAAGTCCATAATGACTCCTGAAGTTACAGATTCTTGTTAGGGCAGGCTCAGCACAATACAGCAGCGTATGTAGTACCGTATTCTGGCTCAGATTTTCCTCGATTCTCTCCTTCTCAGTGTTGTACAGAAATGTTCCGAAGCGACACGAGTGTAAGTGATGCAGTAGCTCCAGCAAGAATCTAGAGACCAGGGCAGTGTAAATAGGGATCGTGTTACGGCAACTAGTGGTGCAAGATACCGCTCGTTAAATTCAAAGGCCAACGGGAACTGACGTAGCATCTGCCACACACATTCGACCCACTGCATGAATATTGGCGCTCGTTGACCATCTGAGAGGAACGCAAGGTATAAGTTTATCACTGATTCTGTCTTCGGGCAGTCGGACGAACCAGCATAAAAGAAGCCATCGTGCCCGCTTCGTAAAGCAAACTGATGACCAAAGGATAACCAATCCTTTTCGATCAGCACAATGAAACCCTGTCATAACAAGTTAGTCTTTGAGGCTTAACTTGGAAACCATGAACAACAGAGGGTTATACCTCGATTGTCCTATAGTAGGGATCGAGCATGAGCTGCGCCAGTGAAACTATCTGTGAAGTGCGATCCCATCCATCGCTGCAGTGCACCACCACAGGTTCACCTGGAGCGAAACACTTGAGATACATCATTGAGGTGTCGAGGCGCGAAGAGTACCGTGCAAATGAACGAATTTGACAACATCCGCACTCGATGATAGAATGAGAGAAATGTGCGAGAGCCACTGCGAAGTGTCCAGTGCAGAGAGCCACTTGCTGTCCTCATTCATTGGGTTGACGAATAGGTGGCACATATCTCGCACCTGAATGGCGGGTTAATAGTGAAGACCACACTTGTCTGTGGTGCTTGTACCTTCTTCTGGGAATCTCTGATAACATGGATATTGCCCACACCAAGGAAAGACAAGCTGCAATTCTGATAGTTGGCCAACACCTCGTAGCCGGCACCTTCACCATTGCAAACGACAATGAGTGATAACAAGTTGCACATTTGAGGAAAATAGTACGGAAGTACCTCTAGCAGTATTTGCCACAGCGTTTGCCTTGGGTCGAGCATCAAAAATGTGTAATTGTTGTGCCTTGGGGACCGTGGACATAATACAAGCGAGCAATTGCTCATCTTCCGGGCATCGTCCTCGTTGCATTCCTGCATGTATTCAACATGATCTGTGAACCATTCACGGTGAAACACTGGGAAATGTACCAGTCATCGGCTGGCTGCAACGCACGATGGCAGAGCCGTGCTTGGGATGGATCCACGTCAGCACCGGAATTCTATTGCGTGATCGGAACTTGCGTACAAAGGGCAAGTGCTCCTGTTGCTCGGTGAGTCCTATGGATAAACATGTCTTTGATCAACATTGAAACGGGTACCTCAGGAAATTGTTCGGGAATCACAAGGAGCGCTGGATAACTCGGACACCAACTGTAGTGCTTGTTGATGCGAGATATCTTCCAGTTTTTCGACGGAAGGCCCAGTCTGTATCCATTGCGAACAATGAGCATGATCACCTGCTACGTGTAGTGGGAAGGCTCCTAGTGCCGCACCGTTTGTACTCCCGCTCAGCATCATAGATTTTCCACCCATCCACCAGAGGCGGAGTAAGTCGTTGAAGGGCAGTAAAGTATTGAAAGGCAAATGAACGAGTCACTGGTTGAATCAGCCTGAACGAGAGAGAAGATAGGCATCAGACAGGTTTGAAGAAGAATCTTCGGGCGATACATACGTTTTGAGAACAATGGTGTGCACCATCCGTCGAGGCGGTGGATAGACAGCCGATTCCCTCTCGAAAATGAACCGAACAATTCGTGTATCCTTGAGGTAAAAGTCGATTCCATAATCGTCATTTCCCATCGTACGTTTCCGTCGTCCGATCTTCTCCATCGAAGAGATAAGGTGTATAGGAAAGTCCTGTACGCAAGCGGCTCTTCAGTTGTTTTTCATTTGTCTTGACCACGAGTACAAGCGGTACCTTGGTTTGATGGTCCTCTGAAACGAAGATAACCTGATAGTTGGTGACAAACATTGTTCCCGACGTAATGACGGAGGCGCCTCCGTGCCAAAGCTTAGATTTAACCGCGGAAGCTACGTAACTTACCTACAAACGTGACCACTCCATCAGCAAAGACGCTACAGGACGTGGAGTTGTGCTGGCACCTTCTCGCCTGGTAAGCTTGTGATGAACGAGGGCAAAGTGACGGACTCCTCGCTGTCAATCCTATGAGCCTCTTCCTTTTGCTCCGGATCCTGTGTAAGGTAACCCATTTTGTCGAGAGCTTCGAATCGTTTTGAGAGGTTTTGTATGATCTGCGAGAAGGCTGCCCTCCTCGATAGACTGGCCTGTCCGGCAACCAGCTCCTTCTGCATGTCCATCAGCCGCGAGCATATATACTCAATCAATCCACTCATACGTTGTTCCTGTAAAAGAGAGATCGGTTACTACACCCATTTTTTGTGGACCGCCAGGCATGATGAAGGCAATACCAAGGACGACGATCGAAGATCGGTTAAATCGATGGAACCCTTCCCCCGCACACTTGATGTACCGAAGCCGCTACCACTGCCATCCTTATCTTTCGAAATCTGACGGGGAAGATCCGACAAAGTAGACTTCGCGCGCTTAAGGCTCTGGGCCCAGGCGCCATCAGCGGGATCATCAACAGCCTGAAGGATCTGGATTGAACGATTGAACGATTGATGAGTCATTAAGTGCAGCACTTATGGACTGAGCCGTACTCGTGACATCTTTGTTAGCTCTTTGTTGAGGGGAACTAGCTTTTGCGGCCTATAGAGCGTGTGGTCGCTCACAATTAATGCGAGCTCGCCCAGGAACTGTGAAATGCAGAATAGCAACATCTCATCTAGCTGTCCCTCTTGAGAGGTCTTGCCGCTCTCTTCCTTGATCTTCTTACTGAGCTGCTTGATCACATCTAAAGTACAGTGAAACAATGGGCAGCAACCAAGTCAGTTATCCACACTCAAGTTGGCGCTGACGAAACTGAGCATGCGTACCCTTCTTGGAGAAGTTTGTCATGCGCCTCTTCATGCTCGATTCTCCTCCACCATTGGTCTCAGTGGTGTCTTTGCCATCATCTGCAGAGGGATCCCATGCCACCAGGGCAGCTGCCTGAAGGAATCCGCTCAGTCCTATGCCACTTCCTGTGCCCTCGCCTTCCGCTAAACCTGCTAGCAGCGGCAGCTGCAGATTGCCTGTTGCCTTCACATGCACCGAAACTTCTGACACTATCGCTCCTTCTGTCGATCCACCTGCGACCGAAGGTCGAGAAGATGTAACCGTCGTCGGTGATGAAAGTGGCTGAGGTGAGGCTGATGACGGTGAGGTGGGCTGTGGCGAGGTCGGTCGCATCCATCTGCCGCTTCCTCCTCCTCCTCCTCTTCCTCCACCCGGCGGCGTCGGCGATGTAGGACGCGAGGAGGAGGACACATTCGGCATTGAAGAAGACAAACTCTTTTCGCCCAGCACGATGGGATACGATGATCGCTCGCGGGACAAGGAGCTGTGAGCCGGCGAGCGCAGCCACAACGAGGACGACGAAGCCGATGAAGAGAGAGAAGGCTGCTGCTGCGCCCGTGTCAGCCGTCGTAGGACGCCTGAAGTGAATGCATGCGACACGGCATCGAGGGCGTCCTCCAAGTTGGGCGATGAGGCACCGTCTACCGCCGTCGTGTCCGTACTAGGAAAAGACACCGACCTCCCGCTTCCAACCTGCTCCTGTACTCCCTCTTCTTCTTCTTCTTCTTCTTCGTGCAGCTCGGGCGTATGGGGGATAACATCGTCGGAAGCACCGGAGACACTTTCCGGTAATGCTTTTTTGGCTTTGTCGCCGCCATGTTTGCTTCCGCTGTCTTCAGCGCTCTCTTCGTCTTCGTTTTCATTTTTTGGCGACGAAGAACGAAGCCTTTCGCTTTCGTTCTTTGTCGGCGCCCCCTCTTCCGCCACTTCGGTTTCATCTTTGCTTTTTCGGCCTTCCTCCTTCACCACCACGCCTGTTTCCTGCTCGGGTCTCTCTTGCTGTGGACTCCCCTCCCGAGGCGAATCACAACCTCGGGTGCCTATGATGCTGGTCCTCTTGCCGCTCTGAGATGCGAGAAGGCCTTGCCGGCGTGCTAGCACCTGCTCATGATTTTGGGGGCCCCCGAAGGTCTGCCTGGGTAGCAGGAATGCCGGTACGCCCTGCGTCCCTCCCGGGTTGGGAAGTGGCCGCTTGTGAGGTTCCATCTCTGCCAAGGTACGACCTTGCGTCGGTCGTTTTATCACCCATCGGCTGTTTGTCATTCTTAATCTCTACGACGAGCTATGCAAGGAATGAGGATGCCATAAATATTCGATTTGCACCGAAGAATTCGAAACTTGCCATTTTGTTTAAGAAGACAGACAATGGGTACATGGCGTGCCCCAGCGCCCAGACGTAGACAAACATTAAGGCCGCGTAGCGTCCGTATGCGATGCAGTAAAGGTCGAAGTGCCTTCCACTTGTTGTGCAAGGGCGGCAAGGCTTGCGTATGGCCAGACTTGATCAAACTGGGCAAGGGCAGATGCTGAATCAAGCCGATGCCTGGGTTCTATGGCCAGCATGCGCTGAACAAACTCCCAACGGCGTGGCGAGAAAGACTGAGTAGGCACGCTGTTCATCCTGCGCATGTGGAGCCCCATCGCTATGATAAGGCAATGCAGCAGCTAGATCCTCTTTGAAAAAGGTCATAGTAGGTACCGTCTGTGTGGGTGGAGGCTCTGAGCCCACTGGCTAGCCTCCGCGTAGGAGAGCTGTGTCACTGCTTGGGTCTCTTCATCACTGGCGGCATAGTGAACCCCCAGCAGCTGATGATGAGGATGAAGAAGAGGAGGTGATAGTAAGTGAGAGAAATAGTTAAATATGATGGTGCGAACCTTGAAAGCAATCAAGGCTCCTGCACTCCATACGTCGATCTTGTGATCACAGAGACCACAATACAGAACCTCAGGAGCAATGTAGCCCCTGGTCCCTAATATTTCTTGCCGCCATGACTGACCTAGAGGCATGCGATCGAGCGCAAAGCCAAAGTCCAGCACAATCGTTTCGCCATCTTGAGTGAAGATCACGTTGCCTGGCGAGATGTCGCGGTGAACGATGTCG
>CDEZ01023588.1:10148-78149 GCA_000826365.1 Acanthamoeba royreba
ATGTCGTCCAGCGCCTTCAGTGAAGACAAAGATGAGTGTTGTTCTTGATTGAGGTAGGCAGGAAAACACACCTGGAGCAAATCTCGCACGAATTGAGAGAAGACGATGTCTGATGACAAGTGTGCTGCTTGATCTGAATTGAAAAAGAACCTCAGTGAGACTCCCTCCTACGATGGCATGCATTTTTTCATGGTACCTGCGATCGGATAGTACTGGAGCACCAGGCTGGAACGCCGCTGGCTTCCGTCGTTGGGCACGAAGGAGGCCTCACCAAGAAGCTGCGCAATGTTAGGAACGTAACGTAGTTTGCCCAAAATGCGTGCTTCCTTGCGGGCTTCTTCCTTGTCTTTGATCACCTTCACCACAACTCTCTCTTGACCTCTTTCGCACAGCCACACACCACGCTTTGTGGTAGTAGCAACACGTTTTAGCGCCATGAGCAACCAACATCAGAGATTTGAGAAATATACCTACGAGAGCTGTCTTATTGGATGAAGCGGGCGAGGGTCACTTGCCGCCGAGCCAGGTACCTCGTGCGCTGGTACCGGATGTGATCCAGTTCCGTCCCGAGAAGGGCTCCAATCGTCCTTTGGCTCAGCCGAAGCGTTGAGTGTAAGCGGTTTTCGCCGGTGTTCGGGACAGAACCAGGGACCCGCAGGCAGAGGATCATCTGCCTTAACGCACGAGGGATGAAACCAGTCCTTGCATCGATCGCACTGGATGTATCGTTCGCCAGTATTAGGTTTCTTGCAAACGCAGTAGCGCTTCCACCAAAGGTCTTCGCGTGGACCTCGCCTGTGACGCCTACCAAAACCTCTGATCATGGCGCTGAACCGTATTACGATGTTGATGATCTCGCGCCGCACAAGGAAGAACCGCTTTAACTCCGATTCGTCGTCTGAGAGATCGGCGTGATAGAGCGTTCCATACACCAGCCCTTGATCTTTGGAGTGCCATACGCAGGCCAGATGAATAAGGGTACCATGCATGCTCGTGCAGAAGGCCAGCGGGATGGCAATGGGGTCTTCGTTTCGCAAAGCGTCGAGCATGTCGTATTGGTAGAAAGTACAGACGAGTGCAGAATAGAGGAGTTGCCACCTGCACCATTCTTCAGACAGCGCGAAGGTGCAAAACCCTCCATTCAAGAACACGTACCATCCTGATTCCTTGGCCGTGTCTGACTTGAACTCCATAACGTCGAGCGGCAAGATAGCATTTCCGCACTTGAGCGTCTTCCACTCCACACTGCGCACGTCTTGTTTTCTGATGCCCATGCACATGTCAGGCCGCACGCAAGTGAAGTACTTACTCGCTGTCGCTCCTGGATCCTCTTTCTGTGGATAAGTACAGGCTCCCTCCAGCTTCGTATCGCTGCTCATCACGGAATGTGAGAACTCACTGTTTTCATCAACAGTGCAAGATCAGGCATGCGCACCAATCAAACGTTAAAGTTGTCTGGTCGGGGGCATGCCCGCCAAAGCCCAGCAGACTGAAGAAGTTACTCGCCCAAAAGAGCTCGCTACATCCCCTGAAAGAGTCGATATGGCCGAACACCTGAACCAGGTGTTGGCCAGACGTGTTGAAGTATTCACTCGACTTGCATTCTGTCTCCCACAGATTGTTCACGTCGGCCTCTGTACACTCAATGATCTGATGTTGATGAATATATACTCTTAGCCCTGCAGTTGAACAGCCGGCAATGCTTGACACGAACCTTTAACAGGAATGCAAGCGTATCACTAACGCTAGAAGAATCAACGATCTGTAGCTTTGTGGCCTCGAAGGAATTCCCACAACACCGAGCGCTCTGGTTACAGGCTTCCTCAAAGTTGGTAACGAGGCTGAGCAATGAGGATCGTTCTAAACCGGCCTCCAAGATGCCTTGCATAGGTTTGCTGTCGCTTCCGGGGATGCTCAGCTTGCAACCTGTTACGAAGTGAGACAGAAGTGATGCTCTGTACAATAATGCCTTACCTCCTTCAGCAGAAACAAGCAAGAGGGTGAGGTCTTGCGTGTCCGGCAGAGCTTGTAGCGGTTTTGAATAAGCAAAGGTGCTGGAATCATAGGTGTAAAAGGTCCACTGCGCGGCAGCTGGATCAAGGCCCAAGGTGGCAAGAATGGTCATCTGAAGATCAGCAAGCGATTTCGCTGTGATAGAGGCTAGCTTGGTGTGTTTCTCTCTAAATAGGACGAACACAGACTCATAGCATCGATCGTCAACTTCTGCAAGATAGCCTTAACGTTAATACGAGTAACAAGTGCTTTCGACGATAAATGGATACTCTTATTTAAATGATAATAAAAATGGCTTTCATAGAAAAGGACAGATACGAGTACCCATCTTTCCCTCCTCTGAAGCCGCTCGTGCCTGATCGTACCTGTTGCGCGGACAGCCGGAGGGTGTATCCAACAGGTGAGGAATTCAAAATATGTCGATCAGACATAAAATACCTACAACAGGCGGCTCGCCTTCTATGCGGGCAGCGTGGCGATAGAGCCCACCAGATCGAGATCGCCGAAAGGATACGACGCTTTGTTGGAAGGGACGATGTGAAGGTAGAGATCCTCGATGATCAAAGCTTCCTGCACCGAGAAGGAGGGTTTAATAGGGAGGGAATGAGGCGACTATCACGTAGACTTAGGATCCTTCTTTAGTGCGCTCTAACGTGCAACATCAGGCAGCATTGATTCTGCACATGGTACCGCACACCATCCTCATAACTTCAGATCGCAGTAGACTGAACCATGGCCACACTGTGAAGATTGTGAGCAGTAAAACAGTTCTAAACAGGAGCGGTGAGGCTTGCAAGGGCGGCATCTAGGTCTTGGCCGACAGCATTTGCGTTGTCCTCATTGACCGATGCTCCAGAGCAATAGTTGTTGATGTAGGCGTCAAACTCCACAGTGTTCACTACGATGAAGCGCACCACCTTAACTTTCTTGGTCTGGCCCAACCTGTGCGCACGACCGATAGCCTGAACAAGCGTAAAGATCAGACGCTCATGAAGAGGTAAAGATAGACTCTTGGCCAAGTACCTGAGCCTCGATAGCGCGCGCACGTTTGGCAGAACCTGAGATCGGATCAAGCAGAAGTACATGTGTCGCACCTGTCAGGTTGGTGCCGGAAGCGGAGCTTTCCTGCAATGTTCATTCATGCGTCATGATGAGTCATTAGGTGCTTTGGAAGGAAAGCGGGGCATTCAATACCAGAGACAGCATGAGCACGCGAGGTTTATCTCCAGCCTCGGCCGTGTTTGCGCCTTGGAAGGCACTGATAGCCTTGTTACGCCGATGCACATTGCCTGCACATATTACAACCGATGACGAGAATCGATCAGAAAAGCTAAAGTCATCCATTGGACGAGTCTTGTTGGATCATCACAAACCTCGACAGGAGACTGTCGGAATGCCGTTCTCCTCAAGTATCTCGCCTGAGTTCAAAAGCGGGATGAGCTTACTTCAAGACGCACGATGATGAGGGCGACAGTACCAACATGACCCAGCATACGTTCCCACTGAGAGAAGATGATCAGCCGATTCTCCTCATCCTCGCACAGTTTCTTCACGTGCACGTAGATGTGCGCCATCTTGGAACCATATTGTTGAATCAGCTCCTCGTCCACTTCTTCCGACATGAAGTGTGCGTTGGTAACATTCGTCACAGTCGACGTTTCCTTCTTCTCGTCTTCTTCCTTCTCCACCTTTGCTTCTTCCTCATCAGTCTTTGAAGACTTCAGTTTGTGCTTCATCTGTTGGAGAATCTCAAGAGACTGTCGGTAGGCGGTGAGACTCTTCTCCAGCCGCGGAATGAGTTTTTTCTCGCGGCGGACGCTGAGCTCCAGTCCGTGCTTCCGGCTGCTCTGAAAGCGATTAGGTTTCCAGTTGGGGTCCTTTCGCAGCTCAGCTTGAAATTCAGCCTGATATGAGAGTAAAACGTGTTAGCACTACTCCAAGGAGGCTCCTCGATGGTAGACATGACGTACCTCGATTTCTGCAAGCCGCTTCTTATGCACTTTCAAGTCTTTCTTCGTGTTGATGAGTTCCTTCTCCGTCTCCGCAATTTGGTCATGTTTGTGCGAAAGAACCTGCACAAAGATGTCCTCCAAGTGCACCTGCTCAGATCCGACCACGCTGCACATCATGAACAAGTCTCAGTATAACTTCGATGAATATCAGTGCAAACGGGTTTGTATACCGGCATTGATTGTTCGAAATCTGCGGATGACTGCACAGCTGATACATCTCCTTCTCGCGCCCTTCGATACGCGCCACTTCATAAAGCGTTTTTTCTATCATCGTGTGTCGGATAAGGATGACCTAGAGACATTGAGATAAATGTAAGCAGTCACTAATAAAACACGGCGGAATAGAGTGCCAGCTCACCTCCTCCTCCACACCTGGCAAGCTGTACTCATTCCCGACGCTGGCCTTCGTGTGGCGGCAGTACAGATTGCGCAGGGCTCCCTGCATCAGCGAGAAACCGACAATGTCACATTAGTTGCTTAAGTAAGTACATAACGCGGATCAGTACCCGTTCAATGATTGGCCTGAGAACGTGGGAGGAAAGGTAGGTTTTCTGCTCATCCGATGAAGGCAACCTATTAGAACTCTCCTCGGAGCATAAAAGTAGAGCCATCATACCGATTGTTCTTCCTTGAGCCTCACTTTCAAATAGGAGAGCACTCCCCGCAACGAGTTGACCCCTGCCATGAATGGCGTTCCAGTCACGTACCAACTGTGCAGATGAACACTTAGCATACAATCTGGGGATTGCGTTCTCTAATCGAGATCGGAGCAGTACCGGAAGACACTTTGATAATCTCCCATCACATTGAAAATGGGTTCTCCATCAGAATCAGTCATAACTTCATGTCCCTCATCTAAAATGATTCGAAGCCAACGGAACTGGTGGAAGACAGGCGCAAACGAGCGAAGAGGATCGAAGTCGCTCGACGCTTCGTTCTTGACTATGGCCGGAGTGCATGATGGTTTGGTGTTGAGATAGATATTGTTGCTTTTGATCATGAAATAAGTAAAGTCAGTCATCAACAAGATATGCGGACCAGTTCTCCTACCTCAAGAAAGTGAACGACACGATTACTACATCAGCGTTGATGATATCTTTGTAGGATATCTTTTCATGTGCACGCACAGTGTTGACGACATACGCCTTAAGGCGCGGATTGGTATGCTTCTTAATCTCCGACTCCCACTGCACAGTTGCGTCTCTCAGCACTTCACCACAATACATTAAGGCAAGAAGGATCCTTACGAACCTGCTTACAGAGATGATTGGGGCACACCACAAGAGTGGCCTTTGTGCGGAACGTATTCTGAAAAACGTATCAATGAGAACGATCAGTCTTAATGCCAGCAATTAAGGAAACGATATGTACTTCATCGAGAGGAGACATCTGATCATCACGAACGATGATCTTGTCGGCCTTAGCCTTCTGTAGCGCGATGAGAGACAGAACGACGAGAGTTTTACCCAGACCCTGGCCCACCACAAGAGCATAGTAAGCGAACGCCGATTGATAAAGAGCAAGAAGAGCAAACCGACCATTTCATCAGCCAGCATTCCTCCCCTTGCCATTAGCGTTCGAATATGCACATCCTTATTCAGCGTGGAAGGTACAAAAATTGTCCCATCCTTGTCAAACAGGACCTGCAGGACGGTCACTTACTTAGATGCATAGTTTAACTGCAGGCAACAGCTCAGTTAGTTGTTCACATACCCTACTACCTGTCCGGTCCTCCCATGAAAGAAGGCGAACAACTTCCCAACCAAGCCCACGGCTGACCATCTCTTCCACTTCCTGAAATAGTACGAAACAGTATTGGTACATACTCCCTAAGCGTACGCTTCAACAGTTATACCTTCATCCACGTCAACGTTTCTTTCTGATAGGTGTAAAGCTGAACATTTATGCTTTCTGGTTGCTCCACTCGGTAAGGCTTGCTCTCCACTGCGGGCTACGATTTGAAATGAGAGATCACGGTAAACAACACCAGGAAGGCTTGCGAACATACCACTTCGGATTGAACATCACGTGCGAGTGGTTCCGCTTTTTGCATCCGTTGCTCCTCTTCCCTCTTCTTGCACAGAAGTAGCCAGGTGGGAATCGTTTGCTGCTCATAGAGGCTGGGATCCCTAGCGATCAGTAAATAGGCAAAATCCCGTAAAGAAATCAACTTACCTTGTATCAACATTATACGACTCCTCGATCAGAGTAACGAGGAGATCTTTCTCCTCAGCAGAGACCTCATCAGCAACCCGTCCTTCCTTGACCAAACGCTCAAAATGACCTTGTAATTGGGCGTTGGGTAAGCTGCCTCCGTATATAAATTCCAGCAAAGCCAAGCGTACCGATATTGAACTGCACGAATCCAGTGAGCTCATTCTCGTCAGACACAACAAGGCGCCAGCGCCAGAGATCGGGGTTATGAAATGGCTTGGGCTTGTTGTCCCCAAGCTCAACTGCGCGATGCGAAGCTCGTATCTGGTACTGTTTGAACCACCAGAACTCCCCGTATAGAGAACCTCCTGGAAGTACTGGGAAACCGCGCCAGCCGTGCCGTTGCTCGATTCTGCACATATTCGGCGCCGAGTAAGATCTAATTGAAGAGCCTATGGCTGAAAGAGGCAACATACTTGATATAGCCTAAATCCGCGGGCTTCTCTCGCCCAAGGCTCTTGATCGTGTATATCATTTGTTTTTTGGTCGAGGACCATCCTCTTTCTTCCTCGAACCCGTACTTAGAAGGATTGTACTAGATTCCAATCAAAAGTTTAGATTTCAATTCAATGAGAGCCAGCAAACTGGATCGTACGGAGAAGGTATGGTGTCCCCATTGTGAGGTGACTGTGATCTCTTTTGAATCCGCTTCCTCTTCCCAGGTAGCTGTAGGCCCGCGAAAAGCGAACACACTGGCGCATGTGATGAAGTTAGCAACTAAGGCAGATATGACTGGTAGATTACATACACGTGGTTCACCTCTCCATTGAAGTTCGATGATAAGGCAACTGGAAGGACACCTCTCGCCTCGACCACTACGCACTACGCGCGAGTCAGCTTCATTTGCACAGACATGTACGCAATTTTGTATTGGGTAGTGTGTTGGACCTGTTCATTCCATAGTTGATAGTCGTGAAGGACGTCCCACCAAGCTCGGCATACGCTCATTCCTCGCGCCAACGCACCTGCGAGAATCGTTTCCTTCAGAAGCGGGATATCGGGGAGTGAGTGCGGAAGAAACATGCGCACCGGCAGGAAGGTAAGAAAAGATGTGAAGAAGAATCTCAATAGGCAGATCAGCGATGCAGCACGTGCCGTCCTCCGGGGGATCCAGGTAAAGCGGTAAGTGGTCATCATTCTGGTCTTCCACTTCGTCCTGCAGCGTTCCCTTGGCTAAACGCTTCTTCTGCTCGAAAACCTGCGGAATGATGGTCAAACAGTCACACGAATGGTCGGATCGATTCCCATGTACAGCCAGGCGAGTACCGGTCCTTGTGAAACTGCTTTGGGACGTGTTCGCGCTCGAAAGGGTCGATACTGCTGTATCTGCAACGATCCAGCCTCTTCCTGCTCCTCAGCAGTACGCAGGTGCCCATCTTTTTGCACGTAGCTCACCGCCCAGTGGTGATGATTGAGCAGGATCCATCTGAATCACCACCACCCAAAGAACAACGTGAGAATGTAGAGATCGGTCACACTGACTGGATCAATTTCAAAGGAACAGGCCTGAGGCACATACCTGTCCTCGAACTCGCCCGTTTCTGGATTCACAAGCCACTTATCTTGGTACAGCTCCTCCACTTTACCCTGTCCGCTCTCTAGCGTTAGCCTCTGATGAAAAATGTGTGTAGAGATCATCAGGCACGAGTCCGCGGTACCTCTGGCGATGAAGAGGCGCGGGTGCGGCGCTGAAGCAAGCCGAAGAGGTCGAGGTAGGACGAATTGAGCAGGTCGTTCTTGGAGAAGCTGGCGGCGCGCTCCAGCGTCGCCCGCTTGGTCTGCGCCTCGGCCACCTCCTCTGGGCTCGTGCCCGGCCGCTGCGGCACAGGTTTGCCGGAACGTATCCACTTATTCCGCTGCGCACGCGTCATACTCCTCCACTTGTCCCACTCGCTGGGCTCCGGCCGCAGAGGGGCGTTCTTGCCCTCGGCCTTGCTCCGCAGGCGCGACGACGTCCGGGTTACGGCGACGGCGGTGGTCTCCTGCTCGCCCTCATCGCCATCTTCGTCGCCGGTCTTCGTCGCCTTGCGCCGCGGCGCCGCGCGCCTCCTCTTGGCCGGCGCCTGCTCCTCTTGTTCCCCTTCTTCGTCTTCGTCTTCCTCCTCCGCCGGGGCCTTCTTCCTCTTAGCGGCCGCAGCCCGCCGACCGCGTGTGGCTCGCTTTGGAGGCGGCGAGGTCTCCTTTTCCTTTTCCTGCTCCTCTTCTTCCTCCATTTCCTCCGCCACGACTTGTTCTTCCTTTGGTTCGGGGACTACGTCCTCGTTCTTTTTCGCAGCTGCTCCGCGCTTGCGCTTCGCACCCCTCGTGGCGGCTGTGCCGTCGCCTGCTGCTCTTCTTCTCGTACTCATCTTCTTCGACTGGCCGCGGGTTCCTGGTTCGTCCCTGAAGACTCGCACTCGACTAGTAGTGGTCTCTCCGCCACAAGAGAAAAGACGAAAAACAAATAACTAAAAACAAGAAATTTGGTTTCCTGTAAAAATTTACAGCCACCAATCGACAAAAATCGAGAAGAAATGCCGAAGGAAAAGAAAAGAAAATCATAAAATGCAAGCACATGAGGGAGATGGCTGCCTGGAAGTGACGTGGAGGCGGCCACGAAGGGAGGTGATCGTGACTGGGGTCTTTGTTGTGTTGGGGCTCTACGCCAGTGGCGCGCTGCACTTCCTCTTCGCCGCCGTGGTGGCGCGACACTCATCGGCAGACCTGGCCAGCGATGCAGGAGGGCAAGTGGAGTCGTTGGTTGCGACGTGGACGCGAGCATGGACGCAACCGGAGCACTGGCCGCGGCTGTTCATGCAGATGGTGTTCGGGATTCTCTTGATCGGGTGTGGTCTGGCCTTCTCAGCAACAGAGGGCAGCCGGATCGAGAGGTGCGTCATCGACAAGCGCAAGGGCATCGTGCGGTTCGAGAGCACCTCACTCCTGCGCAGCCTCATGTTCTGGTCGCGCGGTCATCATCCTCGAAGACGCCAAGTCGTGCAGGACCTGGACACGCTCGACTCCATCCAGATCGAATCCATCCGATCGACATCAGCTGCCGCAAAGCCTAGCAAGGGGCCACCTTGCCGAGTGCGGCTTGTCTTCTGCGAAGGCAGCGTGGCACTGCCCTTGACGCAGGCCTACCATATCGATCGAGCCCACCAGATCGAGATCGCCGAGCGGATACGACGCTTCGTTGGGAGAGACGATGTGGAGGTAGAGATTCTCGACGATCAAAGGACCGAGAAGGAGGACTGAATAGATGCTTAGCCATCACCTTTCATCATCACCTCAAGAGGGCAGTTCCAGGCATCTACTACCCTCTTCAGGTGATGTAATGCGGCCTTTAGGCTCAGACATTAAGAACACACTAGTAAGTAGTAGCATGCGGCATGAAAGAAGTATCAAGAGCGCGAGAGTACGGACATGGTTTATTTGGGTTTGTGATGAAGGTGATGGAGCTTGGAGGTGAGCGTGCGCGGCAACCACTCGTCCGGCTGCAGGCCGGAGACGAGGGGCAGATTGGCCCGCTGCGTAGCAATACAGTAGTAAAGCACGAAGTAGCTGCAGCCCAGCATCACCGCGTATGTGCTCCACGCATTCGAGTTCATCAGCAAACACAACTGCAAATAATTGGAGTGAGCTACGTGACCAGTTGTAGCCAAGGGATATCAACTAACGTACCTGCGACACAACTACGACACTCTGGACGAGGATGAGGATGGAATGCACCCGCTCCGGTCGTCCGAATAGCACCTGTGGCGAATGAGTCGGAGAAGGCGGCAAAAAGAAGGAGAAGTAGCGTACGTAGATAAGCCAAGGCAGGAAAAGGCCAGGCTCGGCCGAGTTGAGAGCGGCGATTGCGACATAGTGCTTCCCACGATGCCGCACCACTGTGCCCCGCTTGTAGGGCACAGACTCTCGTGACCATGTACTGACCTCACCCGAGCTGCCATTTTGCCGCGCGGACTTTTTCGCTTTGGCCGACTTGGCTGCGTGTCCGTTGCCTTCAGCCTCCTCCTCACTCTCATCCGAGATAGGAGAGGATCGTCGAGGCGCAACGCAAACTCGCCAACAGCCCAGCATTTGGGAATGTAGGTACAGCTCGTGAAATGATGTGCACAGCAGATGCGCGAACAACTGTTTCACAAGCAAACATTTATTAGTATCAATCAAATGAAGTACAATTGCAAGTGACACTAACGTACCATGACAAACGAGTTGAGGGTGATGTACAGCACAATTATCGCACAGCGCACTGAGTCAAAGTACAAGTAATCATGCTGCACACGAGAAGTAAAAGCATGAATAAGATCTCAACACGAACGCATAGCAACCTAGAGAGCTTACCTGTAAGAACTTGAGTGGAAGAAACCCGGCAAAGTAGCCGCACTCGAGCGACGAATAGGCAACGCCCTTCAGTCGGTCGACAAACCACTCTGTGGTTTCTTCGGCGTCTCTGTTGAACATAAACAGTGCAGATGTCACAATCTGCTACTCCAATAGAACAAACAAGGTTAGAGCCTGTACCTCCCGTAGTAAAGCTTTGACTTCCCGTCGCGTTTCTTCTTCTTACTTGTTCTCCACGAGAGCCCGTAGCACGTAGAATATAACATGAACCTGCAGAGAACGTAAAGGGCAGAGAAGATCAGCAAATGAGGGAAACCACCTATACGTCAGTAAGCACGTACGGGTAGATGAGGAACATGAAGTTTTTGAAGGGATGCTTGAGGAAGAGCTGGAAGATGAGGTACAGAGAATTGGACATAATTACGGCGATGATGATGAGGTTGAGGTAGATCTGGGGTGATGACAACCGCGACGGGCTGTACCAGCGGACCTCCTTCCAGTATCCGACCAGTATGCGCTGTGAATGCAATACGTTAGAATGATGCTACAAGCATTCCACATTCATTGTGAACAACGCGCACACATTCCCTACTTCTCCCTCATCAAAAGTCTTCGCACGTTACCTTGAGCAAGATGATCGCCGTGAGGAAGAGCAAGTAGAAGTTGTAGTTGTAAAAGTTCTGTTCGAGTAGAGAGACATCACAGTGTTTGTGGTTAGCACACTACCGCGTGAGTTGGGATCCCATCCATTTCTTCCCTTAAATGGGAAAAACAATAACAAAAAACAAGTCTTCACTCTCCGCAAAACTAAAAAATAAATAAAATATTATTTTAAAAATCAAGAGGTAAACCAATAAATATGAAGTTTAAAAAACAATATAGAAAGGACAATAGGAATTCTGTGTAGAGGGAAGATTATATAATGGAAGACAAGGTAGGAAAAGATCTTTCGGGGAATCTATTGGGATGCGACACGCACCGTCCGGTAGATGTTGAAATTCTGAAGGACGGTGTGGGTGAAGAGGTAGAGGAAGAGCATGAACTCGAAATGGAGGTGCGCCTGACCCACTGGGGCATGGACATGCTCTATCTTGTCCAGCATCTCGTCCAGATTCTGTACAGGAGGCTGGAATGACGAATGGGACACCCCCGCCATCGAGGGGGAGTGAGGATTGGCCGACGACGTGCCGGTCCCCGCCTTGGCCGATCCTCCCGTGCCGGCGGATGATGATGATGATGACGACGATGCTGTCATGGATGGCAGCTTGCCATTGGCCGCCACAGATGGTGCTGCTGGCGATGAAGTTGTTGATGTTGATCCATTCGAATGGAGGCCCCAATGCGAGCCGGCAGCGGAAGCGACCGTTGATTTGCCGCCTCCTCCGCCCGGCTGCTTGGCGCCCTTACTATGGCGCCCTCCGCGCCGCATGTACTCCTGCCCTACCAAGAAGAGAGCGCTCACGGACCCCTCCCGGGTCTTCTTCTTCACACGCAGTTGTGTTAATCGTAAGTCCCCAACTTCAAGTAATCTCTGTTCCGCACGGATGTTCCACATTACAGACGATGTCTACACAAATACTTTCCTTTAATTTCTTCGTAAGCGTTTAGGAAAAGAAAGAGGAAAAGCAGAAAGTCTGTCTGATGCCCGCGGATCAGCCGAACAGGTCATCCTCATCCAGCTCCTTATCCTCCGTGGCATCCTTGATGACCTCCTTGTCATCGAAGCTCTTCCTTGCCCGTTTGAGCTCCTCCGACATACGCAGCAGTTCCAAAGCTCGGTCGTGCCGCTTTCGGTCCTTCCGCAACAGAAAGATCAGGTCATCCGTTTGCACCTTGCCTTTCTTCGTCGACATTTGCAGTGCCTTTTGGGTCTGCACAGATAGATCCCATGTGAGCCTCGATCTAGGCTTTCTCTTTCCATGCTGCGTACCATCTCCGTAATGTACTCTACAGCCATGTCCTCCAGAAGGTCTATTGATTCAGGAAGTGGATCCGGTACGTCCCTGCACAATACCCAAGTGAGTAAATAAGTCGTACGCGCAGATCAGAACAGTGCAAGGAGAAAGCCATGTATAAAACAAGTGCCGTGCCCGCCTACAAACAAGACAGGTAGCCAAGGAGGGTGCTGCGTACCCAAAGCCGTACATCATGGCACCGACTAACGTAAGGTCAGGTCACATAAAAGGTTAGTTTTGAACATATTTTGATTACAATTACATTTTGGGTGGATTAAAATATTGAGAAATAAAATTTTGTTTTGTGCTCATTGAAAATTATTTAAGTTGAAAAATACAAATAATACGTACGTTCGCGGGCGAACATCTTTTTTCGCTTGACACCTCGGGGCTGTCTAGTCTCACCCGCAGCAGCTGCAGCGGCAGCCCTCTCGGCCGCTTTCTCTGGGTCCTTGGGCGGTCGTCCTTTCCTCCGCACCGGCGGTGGTGCGTCTCCCTCCATCATGTGTTCAAAATAAAAAATATATCAGAAAACCCAAAAAATGTTGTGGTTCTGAAATTTTTGAAGCTGTTTGGATTTTCGCAAAGTTTCTAGCACAATGGCTCTCTACCAAATGACCGATTCATCTGCACTGAACAGCTGCTTGTAAGCGTCGACTGGGTTAATAGTGGTCATCTGCTTCTCCAAGTGATATTTCCACTCATCCCTCTCACGGGCTGCGCTCTCATCTGCTCAAACATTGAACATAGCGCGAGATGAGTGAATGGGCTTGAAACGGGAAGATCAGTCAAGGTACGAGCAGCTTTTGATTTGCCGGCTGTCTTGAGCGGTTCCAGAAACGTGGCTACTGCTGCAGCTGCCTTTGACTGATCGAGGTCGTATTTCAGCGCCACTTGCACCGATCTGTTCCCACATTTGGTCAGGTTAGAGGTGAAGAACCAAATATGACAATTCATACCCGTAGTCACGACTTTGAAATGAAAATGAGATGTAGTCGAATGCCGCACTCGTTTCCACACTCTGTACATGTTGCTGCTCACTAATTCCAACAGCGTAACTTCGGCGTGTGGTGAATGCATGGAAGTACTTGCTGAGTGCTCTGATGAAGTGCTGCTCGTGAAGAGAAAGGATGAGAGTTGAGAGTAAATAAGGAGTCGATGGACGTACAGAAGCATTCTTGGACAAGTACTGTTCTTCTAGCTGTTTTATAGGGATATAATAAGGAACCGTATGCTTAAATATTCGCAAGTTGTTGGTAGCTTTGTCCGTTTCCAACCAGATGTAGTATCGCCTATCGTAGTACTGCCCTGCACATCACCTGTGATCAGCAATATGCAAGGGACGCCTCTTGCCCAGTAATACCTTCATGAGACAAGCCGAATACAAGCAGCAATCGCTTATCCTTGAACGGAAGAACGGTGATGCCAGCGAAGCTGTACGCTTGACTCAGCAGCGCCTGCTTTCTTCGTCGTATGTTCGAAGCTAAAAAGGATTCCATCTTGCATTCGAGACAAACAAATGATCGATTGTTGATAAGCACAGCGTCTCATCAATAGCTCTTGATCACATTGGCGTACCTCTCTCCTTACATCTTCCGCAGAGGACTCCGCTTTGATGTCACCTGTGCTTTTCGCTGCGGCCGAGATGCGTTAGGTGCCTCACAGATGACAAAACGCGTAGTAGTGCGTACTGGTCGTGCGTGTTGCCAAAGCTTGCGCCCGCTTGAGTTCCGCCTGTAGTTCACCGTGCCTCGCCTTCACCTCCGCCACTGGCAGCATGGACCATGAATTGTTTGTACATTTTTTCATTAATTATTTGTTAGAATTGAAATAATTGCTAAAATACAACACGCAAATAAAAATAAATTCTAAATTCTAAATCCATAAATATATGTACGTCTTTGCTTGAGCTGGGAGAGAGATTCCAGACGTTCGAGCTGGGTCTGCTGCCTCTCGCTTATAAGCCCTGCTTGCTCGCTGGCATGTCGCGCCAAAGACAATGAGTCAGCGGAACCCGGGGAAGAAGATGCATCGTCTTCTGAAGGCGATGGTGACGGCTCTCGTGCCCCTTTCCTACGCCCTCTCCTGCTCATGCTTGCGCGCTTGGTATCTCCCAAACATGATGTTTGCCAAATGTTGCATGAAACTTTCAAAATAATTTGAGAGTTTGCGAAATGTTTCGTGTTTGGTCCAACCGTGATAGTCCTGCTGCTTGGGCTACAGAACAATAGGTTGGAGTGTAGCTCCACAGGTATGTGCAACGGCCACCACTAACGTCATGACCTTGAGAACAACAATATAAGGACGTATATTGATGATCGAGCTCCCACTGGATGTTGGAGGGAGGGACACAAAGGTAAAGGGCGTAACTTTCCTTTTCTACGGCAAGTTGAATCCGCCGAGGAAGAGAGAGGAAGAGACATGGAGGAGCCTGTGGGTGCGCGTTGTCCGGTGTGTACTGGAGGATTTGTCGGTGTGGTGGTGTACAAGACCTACAAGGGACGTCATTACCACACAGACTGCCTGCGTTGCTCAGGCTGCGGCGCCAGCGTTGGAAGCAAGATGAAGCCCGCAGTCGAGTTTGAAGCAAGAGTATACCTCTCCTTGCTCTCCATCGTCTTCCTGTGCTTAGCTTACCTCCTCTTTCTTGTTGATGGTGGTAGGTCTACTGCGAGACTTGCGTACAGCTCTGCCCCGGCTGCAACCTGCCTGTGGGTGCAACCTTCTTGGAACTGAACGGCAAGAAGTACCACGAGACCTGCTTCAGGTGCATGCGATGCACTACACGCCTTGGCCAAGAAGTATACCTCCTTGACAATGAGCCAGCATGCCTCAAGTGCTGCGAGGAAGTCCATGAGATTCGTCAAGCTGAAGAGGAAGGGAATGCTTGACCACACTACTGTAACCTGTACATTGTCGCTCTAACACAAGCAGCCGATGGAGATGATCATCCTCGTAAGCTTGGCAAAGCGAAGACATTTATTCGCTGCACGCCACCGGTGGTACCCTACACGGAGTACCAGCGGATCCGATGGCGCGTACTATACAGATCCACACTCAGCAGAGGGGAGAAGAAAAAAGGGTACCCAGGCCCAGTACTCTTGGGCGGGACTCGTCGAAAACGTGATGGGGAGAAGAGAGTAGTAGGAGATGGGATGCTGCTGACCTCCGCATCCCGAAGGACGGAGGCAAAATGCAGCGGCGCGAGTGGGAAAGATAGAAGCGATCAGGCCGATACGGTTGCGGCGCTCGATTGTAGTTGCTCACGTCTTACGCTGTTGCGGGGTGGACTTGAGACTTGCTCGCAGTGCTTAGTCGAAAGTCGCAGCGGGGATCTTGGAGACGGCGTACAGTCCCTCGTTAGCGTACTTCTTCTTGACGGCAACGAAGGCAGCTCCCGTCCCCTCCTTGTTCGTTGAGTGCACCTCGTTCAGGAGCTGTGCGCAAGGGATGAGTTCGGCGGCCGTGTACTTAGTGTAGTGCTGGAGAGTCTTGTTCTGTCATAGAACGCAGGTTAGGAGGCGCCCAAGTCCAAAGTGAGTGACTTGTGGAAGGAAGTACCCAGACAGGGGCCTTGACCGTCATCTTCCTGGCCAGGTAGACAGCAGCAGCTGCGACCATGGAAGGAGGGAAGCGCAGCATGGTGTACTCAGGCATGCTGAGCTCAGTCAGATACTTGGAGAGCGTGTGCGTCTTCGAGTCGGACTTAGCGGCCTTGGAGAACCGTCGGAGGAAGTGGAGAGGGGTGGGAGTGCCCATGTTGTAGTTGAGGACGCCCAGCATAATGGTCTCCATGCGGAGGATCTCATCGCGGGTGTAGGCGTCGTCCGAGATCCAGATCCAATCCTCGATGAAGGGTGACCTGACCTCCTCGAACTTGGAGGCGATGACCAGGGCTGCGATGCCGACCAGCTGCATGCGCTCGCGCGACACCTGCTTCTTGGAGAGGAACATGTCGAGCAGGCGCACGGCGAGGAAGACAGTCTCCGAGAGCAGGGTGAATGTCGATCCGACGTCGACCATCCAGTCGACCAGGATGCCCCTCATCTTGGTGTTGATGCTCTGCTGGTGGGCCATGTAGTTGAGGTTGGGCCGGTCCTTGAGCTCCTTCTCCCTCATCACGGTGAAGATGTCCTCCACGAGGTGGACGCACTGTAGGGGGTCATCCCGATCATCAGCGTCGATGTCCTCGACTTCCTCCAAGTCGACCCCGGCAAAGATGTTGCTCAACAGGTGGGTCGTAGAGAGGCGCGGCGGGCGCGGCGCAGCAGCCACCTCGGGAGCGGCTTCCTCTTCTTCCTCCTCGTCCTCCTCGGGCTGGCTGCCGGACGACGGGAGGCTTCGGTGGATGACTGTCTTGTTACTTGAGGTCAAGGCGGCCTCGTCATCCGACTCGGCCTCGCTCATGTCCTCCTTGCTCTTGTCGAGAACGACCTCCATCTCATCTTGACTGATCTCGATCGGCATCTTCTGGCTGCCTGGGATCTCGAGCTGAGTCTGCGATTTGGAGGCGGGCTTGGCAATCGACGATGAGGAAGAGATCACCGACGATGAAGACGTGATGGAACGCTTAGCCTTCAAGATGACACGCGAGCCGGCCGTAGATGTGGCGGAGGGACCCGAAACAGTCCTGGACGACGTCATCCTCGCAGCCAGGGCAGCGCTGGCGGTGGTCGACGGCGCGGCGGCCGTGGTAGGGCGGAGGAGGGCCGCGGAGCTCTTGGCGAGCGAGCTGGTGAGGCCGGCCACGGTCGAGCGCAGGGATCGCTCCTTGTCAGCGGCGGCAGGCACAGCAACGGCCGCCTTGGCCTTGGACGCGGCGGTGGCATTCTCCTTGTCCGAAAGGATGATGGTCTTGGTCGCCGCTGAAGAGGCCGCGGTCGACGAGACCTTGAGTGAGGAGGTGGTCGGCTCGGCGAGGGCCGCCTTCTTCACGGTCGTCCCGTAGAGGCCCTGAAGGAGGGAGGACGTCGTGTTGGAGAGGTCACCGAGGGCCGCACGCTTTTTGGTAGCACCATCGACAGCGGTGGCCGTTGCGGCGGGCAGCTTGGCGCGCTTGGCCGGGCGAGCGAGGACGTCCTTGAGGGCATCCTCAGTGGTTTGGTTTTCGTCACGGAAGCGGATCTTGGACGCTCTGCTCAGCATCGTGTGTTATGTTTGTGTATGGGATGGTGGGTACGAACGATAGCTAATCGTCGAAGGAAAGAGAGAGGGATTATAAAGGATGGAAGGAAGGGTTCAAGCTTCGGGTTGGAGTCACCCCGCGAACCAGCGAGAGTGCGGGGGAAGAGTGTGAAGTGGTGAGTGGCGTCAGCGGGGAGGTGATAACAAGAGGTGGCCCTGAGTGTTTTCTCCTCCTCGCCCGGTTCCCGCCAAAACCAACCGACCGTTGCGAACGGTTCAATATTTTGTTTTTTTGGCCATTTTCCAACGGATCAAAAATATTCTCAGCATCCGTGCGGAGATAGGCTTGACATTCTTTGAATAGTCTCCCAAGCCACCTGGGATGAATTAAGTCAAATTTTTCGGTATTTGCAATTCATTTCACCAAACCTGTTCATGATGTTCGGGTTCTCGAGGAAGACGACAAGTAGCCGCAACCTTCGCGGTGGGTTTGTGGGTGAGGTGGGCGCCTCGGCCAGCGCCGAGTCTGGCTCCCCGCCAAACGGACCCCAGGCTGGGTCGGCCGCCAGCGGTCGCTTCAATCCGGCGGCCTTTGCGCTGCTCGCGGCCGCCCAGCGCGGCGATGCCGGCGAGGTGGCGCGGCTGCTTGCCATGCGGGCCAGTTCCACCGGCCAGCCCATGGTACTCATGAACGATCGAGATGAGATGGGTCGCACCGCGCTTCACGCTGCGGCCGCCGCTGGCCATCTCGACGTCGTGCGGGCCCTGGTCGAGACTCACGGCGCCGACCTGAATCCGTTCACCAATCCTCTCTCCACCTCATCGCCATCTTCATCTTCCTCTTCAAAAGGAATGGATGAAGAAGAAAGGAAAGTATTGGGACGCAAGACACCATTGTACGTGGCCCTCCAGGCCCAACGCTTCGAGGTGGCACACTACCTTCTGACCAAGGGCGCTGCGGTGGCCATGGTCACCGCGGACGCGCCTGCGACGTCGGCCCTCCACCTCGCAGCGCAGAATTGTCCCATCACCACCAAGGACGGCGAAACGTCGGCTATCGCCACCAAAGCGTTCACAGGTTCGCTCTCTTCGTTTTTTTTTCGCTTTTCGCTCTTCTTCCAATTCGTGAATTAAAAAAACAATGATTTTCATTTCATAAAAGATATAATTATGATTTTTTATAATTGACTTCTATTTTGTATTTTTAATATGTAAATGTTGCAGACTTAGCGGTAATGAGCATCATGTTGCTGGGCTCGACCAACCAGCAAGATGAACTGGGGAACACTGCCTTGCACTACGCTGTGTACGCGAAACCTTTTCCTCACACAATCGTTTACTTGCTTGTTTGGCTCATGCGTTTCCTTCGCTCTCTCTGGTCGTTTCCTTCGATCCCTGAAGTGAACGAGGACACATGCCCCTTGTCCATCTCCTGTTGAAGCATCAAGCAGATCCGAATATCATGAATAAGTACTTGGCTTGTTGCCGCATCCTCATCATCTGCTCACACGATGCGCAGGGAAGGCAACACAAGTTTGCTTCTCGCAGTCAAGGGAGGCAGACGCGAAGTAACACTGGCGATTCTCGCTTCTGTGTCCCATCACAATACCACGCCAGAACCTCCAGTTGCTGTGTTTAAAACCTCGCCAGCTGTCAAGGTAGAGATTGCTCTCAAATTGCTTTTCCTATCGAAGGAACCCGAGCTCACATTTGAGATGAAGGAAAAAGAACAAGAGGCCCACCAGACAAAGGGCTGGCTCAAAAAGAAGATACAGGCATCGGACAAGTCAAAGATAAAGAAGAAATGGCAGAAGCGCTTTGTCGAGATCAAACAGTCTTCACTGGTTTATTTCAAAAATCAGCAGCAGGTAACAACTCTTTCGTTGTCACTCGTTTTTGATTAAGTTAACCAGATTCAAACAAGGCATCGCCAAGTTATGAAGTTGATCTGAGGACTACCAGCCTGCTCGTTTCAGCTCCCTACAACAAGCTCTTTGCTGGAGTACCCCCGCGTCTTTACTGTTCATAGTAATTTCCAACTTAATTCTTTATTACCTCAAACTTAGGTTGAAGAGATCCCTACGGATTCCAATCATCCCTATGTCTTTGTGATAAAGACTGAGAAAAAGAAAGACCAAGGCCGGACGACCGAAAGCGGCAGGTACATCTGCTCGGTTTGTTCAACGGCAGCATTTACCGCTTTGATAAATAACAATTGATCATTTGTAGTGGGATCAAACGTGCAAAGGCTGTATACCTTTCTGCTGCGTCGGAAGGTAAATGTGCACTTTGAACACAAGAAAACCACTAAGCTGTACTCACTGTAATACCTTCAGACGAGCTTCTCCAATGGGTAAACTCCATTAATGCGGTGAAGCAAGGTATGACCACCTGCAGTTGATCGCAGCCCAATTTGTGACTCATGGTGCCTCACAGTCAGGGCACCGGAGCGTCATTCACTGGATCCGAAGCACGACGCCAAAGTTGTCCTAGTCTTGAAAAGAGTGGCCAAGTTTTTCAGCGATGATGATAGGAGGGAGTCGATAGAAGGTTTGTTGGATGAGTCTATTGAACCGATCTACGACGAATCTGAACTTTCGTCCGAGAGGCGAAGCAGCAGCTTTACCCCGCTTTACTCGCCCGAATTGTGGAATGCGGACAAGGCAAATCAATCAGATTTGGAGGCGCTCGGTTCATCTCTTCTTGAAATGCAGGGCATCAATGGAACATCGTTCGACTTTCGCGCGGTGACCAGTCCCTATTCCATCTTTCAGGTATGGATAAACCTTCATACTGATGCTATTGAGACAAGCACTAATTCTTCGGTGGCAGTTCATGTTAGCGATGCTCAAGGAAATGACTACATCCCTTCTCACCATTAAGCTAGAGCCGTTGTTCTTAGCCGCAGCCGGTTAGTGCCCTCTCACACATGTGAAAATGCACGACTGATGTAATCTTCATGTCCTTCTTAAGGTCTGGTCGATCCATCTAAGCGACTGGATGAATACAAGACTCTTCTACGAAAGTCGAGCGTTCCTTCCGTGTGCATGCAAGCTCTACGTCAGTTACTTCCTCTGCTGTGCCGGCTTGAGACACACAACCTACACAACGGAATGACTCTTGAGCGAATTGCAGAGCTATTCATTCCCGTATTCCTTCGCGGAAGGATGGAGAAGACGCTTCAAGAGTCTATCCGAGAGCGATACCTGGCACGAGTTATGGTTAGTATAGTCCTTGGCTCAAGTCATCCAGTGTCTGACTTCTTCCTGATGGCGCGGGCAGATCGAAGACTTCGTACGCCATCATGAACGATTATTTGAAGAGAAGCCGGAGGAGGGCAAGGATGCTCTTGCTACTAAGCTAGATAGCGAGTACTCTCAATTGCAACGCCGCGTGGGCTCGCAGGGCTTGCTGTACCTGCTAGACCAAGAAGTGGAGGCCATTCGGCTACGCTGGGAAGAGGTGAAGAACATCGGACGTGGCGAGAGCGATAGCCGACTACGTGAGTGGGAGAAAACCATACCGAACGTGAGTGCACTAGCCGCCGGCATCCATGCGGAGGTGCAGGCTAATGAATCAATGCTCGCCCGGTTACACGCAAGCCTGGCTGAATCACAAGCGGCCATAGACGCCATGCAGCCGCATTGGGACACTGAGCAAACCTCAGAGTGATCACAACAGGTTGTACCTACACCTCATGACTTTGAATGTAACATTGCCTTCTCGACTAGGAGTTTGTTTCTTTTGGCCGGCCAAGCTTCTGCAGTTCTAGAAATAGGAGGTACTGCCAAGGCTGCTGTGGCTTCAGCCCGTTCTCTTATCTGTGCTAACTTGTACTGAGACAGAATGTACTTTTGAAGACTGTTTACAGGTTGTTCAACGGAGGATAGCCAATAATGACATAACCTTAGCTTGGGATACCAGTGCTAGTCCCCAGAGGACGGTTGACTACAGTGGTAGTGGCAACATGCTGCGCTCGCTGGTACTGCGAGCCCAATCGCTCAACGATCTCGATGAGCTTGTCGGCATTGAATGGCTTGGGGCATATCTCGTCTGCACCAGCGGCCTGAGCCTCTTGCTTGTGCCTGCTGTCAGCGTGGCCGGATATTGACACCAACGGCAGGTGCAGGGACATGCGTTCTTGCGCCTCATGCTCGCGTATGTGCTTTATGAGCTCCACGCCACTCATCCTTGGCATTTCCTCATCGATCAGGAGAACTTGGAAGCACTTATGCCCGCCGACCTCGTGGAATAGCTCGAGTGCTTCCTGGCCATCACTCGCAGTAGATACCATGTGACCACGGCGCTGCAGAATCTGTTTCATGAGGCGCAGGTTGATAGCGTTGTCATCGACCACGAGCACGTTGTACGCTGACTCCGCTCCTTCCGAACGTCGGCATATGACGCTGGGCCGTCGCATCCGACTGGGTTGTGGTTCGTTATTCTTCAGGTCGGACCGCTTGGGAAGTGGCAACAGCATGCGGAACGTGCTGCCCCGGCCATGTTCGCTCTCTGCCTGTAAGTCACCTGAGTGTGCCAGGACAATGCTGCGCGCGATCGCCAGGCCCAGCCCCGTGCTGGTCTCGCCGCCTGTGGGCTTCACCGATAGCCGCTGGAATGGCTTGAACAGCTTCCCCATCTCCTCGCGCGGTATGCCCTGGCCGTGATCGATCACCGACACCGAAGCGAGTTTGCCTCGCAAACCTTCGGCGGTGTCCACTCGTTCCACCACGATGTCGACGCAACTGTTGGGATGGGAGTACTGGACACCAGGTTCAGCATGCTTCCACAAAGCACAACTGGCAAAGTTGGCGAGGTGCACACCTTGATGGCGTTGGATATCAAGTTGTTGAGTACTTGCTCGATCTTGATGGAGTCGATATTGCAATTCATGCTTCCTCGCGCTCCCATCTTGCTACGCACCATCCACTCGTCGTAAGGGAGCACAGCGGCACCACCAGTTCTTGTGAGGGTTGATGGTGAAGAGGCGGGACTGACGCTGCTGATGTTCTCGCCTACTCTTAGTCTCAGCGTGATGTGCTTTGGTCGTGCGTAGAGCGTGTTGGTCGCCACGACGCGGTGCACCAGCGACAAGAGATCCGTCATCCGGCACTCCAGCGGCACAAGAGCCTTTCCAAAGTCGTACTCGACCATCTGCAGCAGCTCATCGACAAGGTTGTGCATGAACTGCGCGCACGTGAAGACGGTGCTCGCCAACTCGGCCTGAGTCTCACCCAAGGCGAGCTGTTCCCGATGGTCCTGGTCATTGTCTTCGCCGTTGAGCATCAGCTCAGAACACATCATCACTGTCGCCAGAGGTTGACGGACGTCATGACTCACCGCGCTTAGGAATCTGCTCTTCTCCTCATTCAGCCTCGCCAGCTCCTGGTTCTGTCGGTTAAGCGTGATGACGGTACGTCGTAGCTCAAGTTGAGCAGACACCTGCCTGGCCAGCTGCTCGAGCGACAACCTCTGTTTGGCGTCCAGGTGGCGCGGAACCTTGTCGATAACACACAGATTGCCCAGTCGGTACCCTGCAGGCGTGATAAGCGGAGCGCCAGCGTAGAACCGAACACCTTCGGTGGCCACCAGAGGGTTGCACCGGAACCGCTCGTCCTTTAGCGCGTCGGGTATCACGAACAGAGAATTGTCTCTGATGGCATGAACGCAGAACAGTCGTTCCTTGTTGACCAGAGGGATCTCACTCACGTCCTCCATGCCGATGCGTGCCTTCAGGAACAGCCTCTTTCCATCCACAAAGTCCACTGTGGTCATGCACACATTGTCCGGTCAGATGACGTCATTCGTTTTGGGACAAGTCGGGCACGTCACCCACGGCGATTGGCGTTTGGCAGATGTAAGCAGCGAGTTGGGCGATCTCATCGAAGCACGCCTCCCTGTGGAAGGGTAGAGGGGACGGCAAACCAGAGGAAGAAGAGATAGAGAGCCAAAGGGAAGTAAAGTGTGAGGACAATGGTTTGCCAGACAGGTGCGGAGGGACAAGGTACGGGGGCGTATCCAGCACGTTGTAACGGTCGAGTTCTTTCAGGCGCTGTCTCTCGTGCTCCTCCGTCAGTTCGATATGAGGTGTGTGGCTCATGCATGGCAGAGCTTGTGGACCTTGGGTGGCCATCATGGACAGCCCTGGCGTAGCAGAGTGCAGCATCAGAATGCCTCCGCGTCAAGTTGAGAAGCAGCTGTCTTTATGCCTTGTGGGTCCTATGTTTGTATCCTATCCGAAGTCGCTAAGCGTTCTAGGGTTGAGTGTACGTATCTGACCCTAAGACACCCTAAGAGCCGTCATGACGCTGCAGAGGACGCGTGTGATTGGCTCATCAGGAGAAGGCGTGTCAACTTTCTTAGAAATTTCATGATCAGGCGGAGAAATGGTATTGAGGTAGAATGCCCTGAAATTCCGTTTATCACAGGCAGGTCGAATCGTTCCCAGGAGGAAGGATTGATCCAACGCTCAAGATCCTAGCCTTACTTTGGACTCCTTCATGTGGACATTCCAAGGACGCACGTGTACGTACACGTGGGTGACGTGATTAGCGTGCGTCAGATGGACCAAGACCTTGACGTCAATGAGGGATGGTTGGCAGGGCAGGTGATTGAAAATACGTTTTCTATCCTTTTCAATGTGGCGCAGTCCGTGTGGCTGGTTTGGATCGACGCGGGTGGAGATGTGATATCCTGGCACACTGTCTAGGCTTCGCAAGAACTCCCTTATGCAAGTGATGACTCACAGTGGGCTGGAGGTTGCATAATTCGCTGAGAAGTTGACTTGCTATTCTGGTAATAATCACCAATGTTAATGTACAGCAAATCTTTGGAATGTTTAGTATGTTTATCAATGGCCAGAACATATTTCATAAGAACGTGCTCAGTTCGTCAGGGAGATGAAACTTGCTTCCACTCTACTTGCAGTTTGGTACCATCGTCTCCTCCTTTCCATCCAAGTTTTGTCTTCTTCCTCTTCAGTGCTTGCTCGTTCACACACAATCTCTCTCAGTGCCATAGTATCGTGTCAAATCGTACGAGAAGTACAGCCCGTGATATGGCGCGTTGCCTTCACTTCAGCAACGTCCTATATCTGTATCCTCACTCTTTCTATTTTCCTCATGGTATCAGACCAAAGTGATCTTCAAGGCGATCAAGAAGGGGTAATGCTCATCTTGATCACAGGTATGAAACATAGGCACGGAGCAGGAGCGATGATTCCTGGTGAATCCTCTGAAGGGCATGCTGAATATAGAAAGATGTTTTATACATGTAGGGAGTGGTATGTACATGAGGGGGAATCTTACTCTCTGCCCTCTTTCTCCTCGCGCTTGTCCTCATCATTGTACAATAAAGGTTCCTTCTCTTCCTTCTTCTGTTCGTCGGCTTGCTCGAGAAGCTTCTGTTCGTGCTCACTTGGAGGGGCTTGCACAACAAGGGCGCCCTGCTTCTCCATGATGGCAAGCCACTCCTGGATCTGCCGTTGCTCAACAGCCCTGTTGTTTGCGTGCGGGAAGAGGTAGTATGTCTTTGCATTCTGTGTGTCTTCGATGACCAGACATTCGCGATCTGGGTATGGAACGTTAGTTAGGGTTCCATTGCCGCTTTGCTTGCAAGGGCATTCAACGGATTGATGTTTACCTCCGAATGTGTAATCCGTGTAGCGTGTGGCAACGTGTACATGAGCACCTTTCAGTTCGATCTTGCCCAACACTGTCTCATCCTGTTATATGTGCCCATTCCCAGATCAGTCCTACACATACGTAACCAAAAGGAATGATCGAGCGTCTATACCTTCTTGCGTTCGTGGTACGTGATGGTGGACCCTCGAAGACAGAAATATCGAGCCTTCCAGTTCTTCCAGAAGTGTCCTGTCTCACGGAGTCAGGTGAATGTCAAGCGCATCGGGGAGACGATACTTGCTACGAACCTTCCTTCATGAAGTAGCCGGTTTTGAGTACTCGCGGAGTGTGCGAGAACGGATCTGAGGCTCTGCTTCGTTCTGTTGAAGTCGAAGAAGTGCTGTCATCGCTGAGGGCATGCTGCACACCGTGGATGATAGCTGCGCCCACCAACTCGCCCACCACTCTCAACCCTATCTCTGCCACAATTTCCATTGGGAGACGTACTCGGCTCGTGTTAGTGTTGTATGGACTTTGCGTTTGCTCCTGCCGTCTGGATTTAAAGACCAAATTAACTCCGATTCACAGAAAGAAGGTTCTTCTTCCAATGCCTCTTCCAGCATGAAAAAGGTTACGGAAGAACACAGCAGGATCTGCCATGCAGCTCTGTACAAACGAGCTAATGTTATGCAACTGTGGAGGTGAAGGTCATTCATTCATCCATTCCGAAGATCGCACTGTCGGCATGTCGGGTGCTCACTCCGCTCTTCTCCCAGTCGTCCAGCGTGATAGCCGGCATTCCTCGCCTGTGGTCACCCTCCAGCAGCAGATGGTCGCTCGGGCCGCCTGACATTTCCACATTCAGATGAGGGATCGAGTTGATACCCTAGTGGTACATGCAAGCGCGCACGTTAGCATTGACCATATCCACGTGCATTCTGTCCCATTGGTCATGGGATCAACGTGGGAGAAGATGAAGAAGATGCAGAGGAGCAGAGAGGGGTGGTTAGAAGAGACACAATACCTCGTAGAGCGGCTTCCATCCCTCGGGCGGTGATGGTGGCGGGCTCAGCAGGAACATCCTCTCCTCGGGCGGCGGCGCCAGATGGAAGTTGAGGACTGTCTCTCGGTCCGCTCCCTGATGTTATGGCGCCATGATTAACATTTTTAGGAATTTTTATTTTTATCGAATAGGTGAATCTTGAATTTATCCTTATTTAGATATATTATATCAAAATAATAGAAAAATAATTCAAGGATATATTCATACCAGTCCATACTGTGCCTCGTAGCCAGCCTCTTCAAGGCTCCTCTTGGCCGTTGTGCACTCTGAACAAAAGAAGAAGACATAAGTGAGCTCAAAGGGACTCACTGCCGAACTCATTCGAGAAGAAGGAGAAAGGAAGAGACCTTCAGTGGTCTCGAAGATGACGACGGTGCGCTGTAGTTCGGGGTAGGCCTTGAGGAAGAGCACCTCGCCCGCTCGTTCGAGACGCCTGCGGAGGTCCTTCTGCAGCACCACCCCACTTCGACCTGACTCGGCACTGCCCTTCTCCTCTGACGCGCGTTCTCTCGTGGTGCCAGCTTGTGGATGTTTGATGATCAACTGATTCGTGGGTATCCCTTCCATCTTCTGCTTCCTTCTTTCCCTTGGCTGTGCGTTTTGTATTACCCTTGCTAATGTTTCAAACGATTTTCAGATACACAATTTTTTCGCCTGAATAGTTGAAATATTTCTACCATCATATCTGTTCTCAGAAAAAATTCAATGGGATTTCAACAAGATACCGAAAAAGAAGCAACAAGGCCAAGGAGCAGGAAGTGACGGGTACAGCGCTTGACAAGGACGCGCCGGAAACAAAAGGTCCTTTGAGGTGGGAGGTAAGAGGTAAACAGAAAGAATCGTGGAGGACCAGAAGAGGAGGCTCCGGCGGCCCAGGTCGCCGCTCGTGACCGCGGCCGGACAAAAGATGACCGACGGCGGGGTAGGTTCGATGAGTACGCGGTCCATCGTGAAGGTGCGAGACCCCGCTCGTATCAAGAAAAAGATACATCCAGACGTGTTGTGCATCAATCGCAAGACAGGTACTCATATTTTTTTTAAATCTTTGAGTAGGAGCAAGGAAGATGGTGAATCTAATCCACTTTTTTTATTAACTTGTAAAGGCTGCTTGGACGTAGCGCCAGAGTTCTTCTCGCGAGTATGGGATGAGCACAAGAGTGATGACAGCTGGCATGCGTGGGTGTGCGTGGAGGAAGGCGATGTGATCGGCTTCATCGTGCTACAAGTGTTCGTGCACGACTCCATGTACTTTGCCTGGTATGGGCCAGTCTCTGGCAGCATGCTGCTCCAGCGGTGTTCTGACGTTGATGACAGGGGACATCCGCTCAAGAAAGGTTCGGCCAAGCCTGATCCCGTTACCGGTGCTATCGACAATGTTGGTGAGATCAGGTAGGGGGGAGAATGCACTTCCTTCCTTGGGCCTTCACGGTTATGAGGTGTACTGACTATTGGACTACAGCTGCTTCTGTGCTCGAGGGTGCGGTGCCCAACTGCTTGACGAACTGCTCGTGTGGGCAGCCAACAATTCGCATTACGATTACGTTGTTCTCAACTCGACGGAGGGAGCTGTGGGCTGGTATCGCAGTCATGTGCGTTTACCGTTGTTGTCAATGAAGTGCGACATCAAGAGACTCACGTCCAAAATGAATGTGTCTCAGGGCTTCAAAGATGTAAAGGCCTATCGTCTGCCTCCCCCGTTTAGTCAGTACTCAAAAGGCAGGCGCTACAAGCCCCACCTCTATCGTCATCGTCTTGGTGATGATCAGCTCGATGTCACTGTGGACTCACCGTCGATCATGCTCTACATTGATCTCGATCAGTTCAAGCACAAGCAAGGTGACGAGAGTGAGAAGGAAGAAGGCAATGATGAAGAGAACGAGCCGATGGAAGAGGACCCCCTGTTTCAGATGCGCACCCTCAAGATAACTCGGTAGCGCGCTCACCTTTATCCCAGGTGTACGCCCTGCACTCCTCCTTGCCTGAGATGAGTTGTACGTAAGCACTATAAACAGAAAACAAACTTGGTTGTACAGCGTAGTCGGGAATCAGGCCATCTTCACCCTTCATACGTCATCCTCTCGCAGGTGCCCTCCTTTTCGAAACAATTGTGCCTTGGTTGTTCGATGACGTTTCCTCTTTAAAGTCCGTAATTGTTGTCCAACAAAATAATCCCCTTGTCCACTTTGTTAAACTCCTATTCGTATTGTGAGCTCCGCGGTCAGCATTTATTGGTCGCTGGTTCCGAGTCTGCGCAAAAAAAAGGAATAGTTGCGAAACATTGCCATTGGGCGAAAAGCTTGCGCTCTGCTCTTAAATACACTAGGTAGGCTCTTTCTCAACATAACAACAGCAAGGCCTGCGCGACAAACCTTGACACGAAGCAAGCATGATTACGCACGAAGAAGTGACACAGGGATTTGGATGCATGGGCCTGAGTGGCGCTTACTCCACCAGCTCGAAGCACGTGACACCGGAGAAGGCAAAGGCCATCATCCACCACGCTCTGGCGAGTGGAGTGACCCTCTTCAACTCGGCCATCTTCTACGGAGAACTGAACGAGCGTGGGTTCGGAGCTAACCTGCGCTTACTCAAACACTGCTTGGCGGGAGTTGACCGCTCCAAGATCCAGCTCATGGTGAAGATCGGCTTGGATACCCGGTACGGTGGTTCTCGCCGCCTGGATCAACTGAAGAATGCTGACTGTGACTTCTTCACCATCAAGATGCCCTGTGGAGAAGACAGGAACAAAGTGGGTCCTACGTGGAGATGCAGAGAGCCTACGTCAGGATGTTGACTTCGCGTTGGAGCAGCTGGGAACTGACTACATCGACATCATCGCCCTTAGCCGCGTGCCTTCTGACGTGCCAATTGAAGAGAGCATGCGTGCAATGCAAGCCATAGTGAAGGAGGGCAAGGCTCGTCACATCGGACTCTCGGAGGCAAGCGCGAAGGTGATACGTAGGGCTCACGCAGTACATCCGCTCTACTGCATTGAACAGGAATGGAGGTTCGTCACGGCCTTCGCTTCCATTCATAGAGAGACTAACCTCCTTCATCGCATGCTCAGCCTCTGGTCAAGGGATCTCGAGCAGGACATCGTGCCCACATGCCGCGAGCTGGGCATCAAGATCATAGCCTACTCTCCCCTGGGCAGAGGCTTCCTCACGGGCACCATTCGGAACCGAACAGAGAACCTTGATCCCACCGACATTCGTCTTCATCGTGCGCCCAGGTTCTCCGAAGAAAACTTTGATAAGAATCTGCGTCTCGTCGATGCCGTTAAGGCTCTTGCTGACCGGAAGGGCATTACCGTGGGGCAGTTGGCACTCGCGTGGGTCCATTCTCAAGGTCCCGACGTGATCCCCATTCCTGGAACCACGAGCATTCATCACTTCGATCAGAACTACGCTGCACGCACGATCAAGCTTACCGCGGAAGAGAAGGCAGAGATAGAAGAGACATTCAAGCCCGATGCTGCTGCCGGAGGGAGATATCCTAAAGAATTCAATCATATGACTTTCCACCACAATAGCTGAACCTGACGACTGCTGAATGAATGTACTTCGTTTTCTCATGTGGTCCTACATCTCTGATATTCCAATTCGTAATGAGCACGTTTGATGGTGAGTCCATTTGGCAATGAAAACAGAGACTATGGTACATGAACGCATCAAGGCAGTGCTGGAAGTAAACTTGTGTGATGGTCGACTTGACGATCACCTGCACGTAGTTTTCCAGCATGGTCAGATCAGCATCAAACTTTGCGGCCCCTGAAGGCTCCTTTGGCCAGGTGTCGCTGATGCTGGTTCGCTCTGTTCTCCTAGTATTCTTCTTGTTCTTCATCTTCATCTTCATCTTCATCTTCACCTTCATCTTCATCTTCATCATCATCATAATCATCATCATCATCTGCATCATCTTCTTCATCATCATCATCATAATCATCATCATCTTCTTCATCATCATCATCGAAATCGTATAAAGCCTTGCGCTTTCTTGCTGGTAGGCTTGGTTGTAGAGGTGGAATTTTTACTGGGGCATCGTCTTCGCTAGCCTCCTCTTCCAATGCATCACAGTTGCTGTCCGATCCCAGACGGGTAAGTCCATGCTTCAAGTCCCAGCGCTCTCGGTTTTCCTTATAGCCCTCTATCTCCCAAGGCGGTATCTGATTCTCCGCATACTTGAACTGTTGCGGAGATAGAACATAAGCTCATCAGCACGAACTGTACAGTTAGCTGTAGCTGTAGTGAATCAGGGATTACATTACCTTGAAGCGCCACACCTTGAATCCACTTCGTCCCTTTTCCTGCCAGTACCGTTTGACATAGTACATACCATCATAGCGATACCCATCAATTGGAGCGTACTCTCCAGAGCGCTTTCCTCTCAGCACCTATTATCACACCTCGTCAGTGGAGGTGAACACAAGTTGTTGTAAGTGAGGTATGTACACGAACAGGGAGCTGTTTATCACAGCTGGTGACCAGAGATTGATTGTTGTTGTTTAGGGGCTGATCCTTGGTCTGTGGAGCAACACGCTTATTGCCATCTTGGAGCTCTCTTCCACCTGTGTCCATGCAAACCAACAATGATCCCCACTCCATCACAATGGTGGAGTGAGGGGGAGGTACCACTTCCTGTGTAGAAGAAGTATCGGCCCATATCTTTATCATCTTCATATCCGCCGTTGAGCACGATTGAGTAGCATCCTTCTTTGGCCTTTCCATGAATACCTGACACCCATAGTCTGATCATTTCATGTGGTCAAGCTCAGCTTACCGTTCTTGAAGCAGGATGTCAAGATAGAAGAGCACCTGTGCACGCCTGCTTTGGCAGCGATGATACGGTTGGGAAACCAATCGCCAATCTCAACATCTGGTAGTTAAGAAAACAAAGCCTGATCAGCAAACCCGTTGGGCAGAGGTACGTCATGGGCAGTCTACCTTCAATGGGGCCAAATGGTGGTGGATGAGGGTAGTTAGGAATGTGAGACCCAAGCTTCTTGTTGCTTCGACTCGTTCGTAAGGCAGCTTGTTCCTAATGGCCAGGTTTAGTGTCAGCTATTGCATCTGCACGTAGCAGAGATAGGTCACGTACATCACGGACACCATGTGCATAGCCTCTCTGAGGTTGTTCCTGGAACTTCACTCGTGAGGTAGCGGCTTTGCGCGTTGACACGTTCCTCTTCCTCTTAGGAAAGGGATTCAGTGACCTGGCGCGTGATCGCTGCCTTTGGGCTTGATCACGTTTTTCAAACCTATCGCCACACTCGTCGCAGAGCTTTGTGTCGGTGCACGTACAGGTTGAGGGATGGGCTTGTTCTCGCTCTTTGTGGAATCCATCGTTTCTGCTTCTATTGGCACTGTCTGCGAAATTGGCTTTGGCACTGTCTGACGACCAGGAACGGCAGTCGGAGATTGTTCTCGTGGCAGTGGTGAAGGAACTGTGGAAGGTGGCTGCGTGGTCGGTTCTGCCGCCATAGGTGCTTCAGGATCTCCGTGAAGTTGTGCTTGTTCACGTTTAGCTCGCTTGGCATATCGTGGAGTCACCTTCACCGTTTCACGTTCCTGAGAATCGCTGATGATCGCCTTCTCCTTCTTCAGCTTCTCGAGTTTGCTTGACTTCGTATCAGCGTTTCCCACTGATGGTTTATCGGCAGCTCTGGCGGCCTCTGCCTCTGCACGATCATGGCTCAGCTCTTCCTTCACTTTGAGGAGCGGAGAGATCTGGCATTTCTCCGGAGGCGCAGGAGAAGGCGTAGGCGTCCGTTGATTTGTCTGCGTCTCTTCAGGCTCCTTGTCCTCGCTCATCTGTCCATAACATGCTCATCTCTGGTTGCTACGGGAAGGGCAGAAGGTTCGGATGGAGGCTCGGTGCTTACTTCAGCAGGCGGATCGACCGAGCATTCTTCTTCATCTTCATCGCTGAGCACGATTGTAGCGATCACGTCTTCATCGGGGATTGTAAGCACCATCACCACTTCGGATGTAGTGTTGACTGGCTTCGGTTTCGATAGGGTCTCTTTGGAAGTCTCCTGGACTTCTATTCGACTGTCGGCGTTGGTGCCTAGCATTGGCGCAGCGCCATCACGTGCTGCATGCGGCGTAGGTGGATTGCGGCGCTTGGCATATCGCCTCGGCCGCGCGGCGACTTCTGTACGAGGTGTTGCTGCAATGCTTCCATTGTCACCGAGCACAAGAGGCCGATCAGGCGAAGCACCCACATTCTGAAGGAGTGCGGCCTGCTTGCTCTGCTCCCACTCGTCCTTGGCCTCCATAAACGCTCGTTTCTTCATCTCTAGTTTAATGATCTTGTCGTCGAGAGCGTCCTGTTGGCGCTCGAGCTTGTGGCGTGCATCCACAATTCTTTGCTCCTGTTCGAAGAGCGCGGCCTGCTTCATCTTGGTTTCTTCCTTCATCCACTCTATCAATGGTGGCCGGTCGTAGAGCTGCGGAGGACTTGGGCGAATCTGCTGCCGCGATGGCTGTGGCGGCGGAGTGTGCGGCAACGACTGATTGTGGGAGAATGGGGACTGATGAAGCAAAGGAGCTGATGGCGATGGTGATGGTGATGGTGATGGCAAGGGTGACGATAAGGATGAAGAAGGTGATGGTGACGGCGTGCCCATCCGCGTCGACGATGGAGTGGCCATCATCGGCGACACAGGCACGGGCGAGGGTGACATGGGGTATGGCGAAGCAGTCGCGGGTAAGGGACAATCCTGCTATTAGGAATTTGTGTTGAGAGATGAGCCGACTAAGTCCACGAGTGGGAAGACATTCAGGAGTTATTCGTACCGACTCCACTGAAGAAGATGATGATGGTGATGGTGATGGTGATGATGATGGTGATGATGATGATGGTGTTGATGCTGATGCTGATACTGATGAGGATGACGCTGACGTCGTGCGTGACATGCGTGTCATCTCTGCTGTCGGAAGCGCTAACGCGCCAGCCGTCTCAGCCATAGCTGTAGCACTATTTTTAGATTAAATTTTTTATAATTATTTTCATAAATTCAATGTAGCACAACTCATTTTCACCAAACTAGATTAATAATTCAAAAAATAAAACTATTAATAAATAGATTGAGTCAAGAAAAAGATGTCTTAATTCGTTTGAATGATGGTCTCACGTCAGTGTTAGCTAGGCATTTCTACCTTTTTGTGGGCCAGAGAGGACACGGCAATACGCGTGCAATACAGACACTGTGAAATATCTGCCGAGAACATAATAGTCTACAAATATTTATAATATGCAGCTAGCTATGAGGCCCCAGCTTCGTTGGCATTCGCTTCGTTTTCGTTTTCGTTTTCGTTTTCTTATGAAGAAGACGTCTACGTTTTGATTCGGAGGAGGAAGGTGAAGGTGGTGGCACGAGCTCACCGACATGTTCAGCAAGCAGCCAGAAGGATGGACACCGGCACGAGCTCGACAACCCGGCGAGCTGATCCGCGAGCGTAGTTGCCTCCGGGACCGAGGGAACGAGGACCTCCAACCCAACAGTGACCTTCTGCGTTTGCCTTCGGTTCGCCATCATCCCCTCTTCGTCAGCAGACCGCGGGAAGGTACTAATCGCATTCGTGATGGCGGCAGGAGCTCCGGCTTCACGTGTTGTCGTTCTTTGCTCCGTGGGAACTTTGTTCTGCCACCTTGGCACGCACACGCATCGCGTCAGGGTGTTGAGGTTAATGTAACTAACATACCAGCAGACCTGTCGTGCACTGGCAGAAGCATGTAGAGATGATGCCCTCTGGCGCGCATTCGGCCACCCGTCGTGGGAGTCCGGTCTGGTGGCAGAGTTCGTCACTCGCTTCGCCTGTTTATATCCGCGATGCGTGTGCGTTACGTGACATGTTGTTGACCGCAGGGAGCAGGGATGGAAAGAGGCCTACCTGACATGGCTACGCACTATCGTCGATCAGTACATGTACGCATTCCTTGCCCGGTCTTAGATCCGCGTGTATGTACACTGAATGGTGCTTTTGATGGTCAATCATCACAGTCAGCATGAGGCCGAGCTTGATTCTGTGTTCAAAGTTGTCATCGTGGGTGCACCGTACGCAAACTCGCGCGTCCATCCTCTCCGTCTGCTTCGTTGTTGATCTCTGCCTCACAGGAACGTGCGAAAGTCGGTTCTGTTCAAACACTCGCGCCACATCCTATCGCAGCCGACCACTTTCCAAGCCGTTCTAGGAGTGAACTTCAGCCTGTTCCAGGTGGAGCGGCAAAATAAGACGATACGGGTTCGTCGTTCTCGTTAGCATGTCGGCATGCATACCCTCGTCACCACCTTACAGTTGTGCACGCGTACGTGATAGTGTCAACTCTGGGACGTGTCCGGACATGATCGATTCCAGCAGCTCGCCTCTGCCTACAATCGCCGTGCGGATGTCTGCTTCATCGTCTATGACAGTGGAAAGCGAAGTTCATTCGAAGCCGCTCAACGGTACAGCGAAGATGTGGACAGGTACCGGTACCTCTAATGACCATTTGTTGTAGTCTGGTACTCATGTCCTCACTCTTGACTGTAGGCATAACCCCAAACCTGACCTAGTCCGAGTTCTCGTCGCTATGTCTGATGATGAAGAGAATAATGCTCGTGTTGTCTCCGAAGAGGAGGGCAGGTACCATGCATCCTCATAGAAGCTTGCACGGTCATCAGAACTTCGCTAACTGTGCTTACAGGAGTCTCGCATCGACGTGGGGTGCTTCGTATTGTGAATGCTCGACAACAGGTGAGGGCTTTGACGACACCCTGCTCGGAACTATCGATAAGATCGCGTGCCGCTGGCGTAACGTACCAGGCCTTACTTCCCCAGTGCTCATTCCTGACACTGCTATTATTGAAGTGCTCGCCGCACGCCTTTCCCGAGTCAACGAGGAAGATAAGAAGCAGGGGCGTTGTTGCCTGCAGTAATCACAAGATGGTTACTTCAATCCTCACGCATCCGCACTTCCACCGCGGGGCTTGCCGTTGAGCCTTGCGTATGAGCTGGTGGTCGCTTGCGGCTTGGTCTGCTCGGGGATGCCCACGCTCGGTCCTATTCAGGGCGGCACCTCGTGAGCATAGTGTCCTTTTTGCCGAACAGGGCAGGGAGCACCGTACTGATCCTGATGACAGGGCACTACCAGGCTGTAGCTGGGTGATGCCTCCATGCTCCTTGCGCCACCACCGCAAAAAGTGGCTCTCTGGACCATACACCTGTCCAGCATCCCGTGGCAACGTGTAGATCTGCAACCACCAGTTCAGCTTCTGATGAGTCTTCCGAGTGTATGGTGGCGAGAATGTGACGTACCCAGTCGTTCTCGCGCAGGAGCTGAAGGAAGATGGAAAATAAGTGATTGCTCTCAAGCGTGGCTAATGACCCAAGAATGATGAGCTTCTTCTTGGCGCGCGTGAAGGCAACATTCACTCGCCTCCAGTCACGTAGCAACTCACCCACCTGAAGTACAAGTTAGTTGATTTAACAACAGAGAGTATAAGCATGTTACCGTATTCTCAGCATTGGACCGAACGAGAGAGACGATGATGCAGTCCTTATCTCTGCCTTGATACTTGTCTACCGTGTGAATCTCAATAACGTTGCCAGTGACATCATTTATCTGAACAAGACGAATCAGGCTTTTGTGCTAAACGGTAAAGCAATGACAGGTGTAAACCTTTGCCAAGCGGCTGCGAATGAGTTTGAGCTGAGCACGGTAGGGTGAGATGATTCCAAGATCGCTAGGGTCGAGTCCACATAATAACAAGGCGTCTTGATCGCAAGTAGTTAGTTGCGTCGTGTGAACACCAAACAACGGAAAGAAGTACCTGTGATATGAAACACAAGCTTGGCTTCCGTATGATTACTGAGTACTCCACTCCCGTCCTCGCTCGCTCTAGACTCGGGTGCTGGCACTGAATCAGTATTGAGAAAGATTACCGCTCGTCCCGGATCGATCGCCTGGCGTAGCCAGTCGAGGGAATATAACGCCTCCTTTTCGCGCGGAGCAATGGCTGAGCTGCCGCTGTGCAAGGGCGAGACACCGATTCCAGGCTGACAAGAAAGGCTATGAGCTGAAGAAGTGATGACACATGTCGTTGACCAATATGTACCTCACTAGTGCGTACGCCATAGACGAGAGGCTCTGGCAGGCGACTGAGGTATGCCAGTTGATTGCAAAGAGATCTAGGTGGAGTAATGTCATTCATCTGTGGAGTCAAGGTATGTCGGAGCATCATCGTTGAATGAGTACCTGCTGGCAACTTCCTGATTTCCGCAACGCAAGCGGTGACTGTAGGTAAGATGATTGCACAGCTTCATGATATCAGCATTCATACGATATTGGTGCTCCAAGTTGACCACCTGCAAATGAAGCATTTAGTACTCAGTATCCATAGCTTCTGCCTTCCAGACTTACTGATTGCGGGTGTGCTTCGCTGAGCCGCTTGAACAGGGAGACTCCCATGCCGAGTTCCTTAGCTTCGGCATTCAAAACAAGTGGTGGTAACTGATAGTGATCGCCCACCAGCACAAACACTTCACAGAATCGGAGAGGTCCTATGTAGGGCACAATGAGTCTCCAGTGTTGAATGAAGGGTGCGCTCCACCTACCTAGACAAACTGGCAATGTGATTTGTGAAGCCTCATCAACAATGCAGTAGTCAAACTTCCGCTTCGTAAACAGTGGGTGGTTGACGGACAAGCACGTGGTTGCAACGACTTGTGCTGATTGGAAGAGGTGCTCCACTTCTGCTACTGATTTTACCTCCTTTCCACCTGGAGAAGGGAAGAAAGGTCTAAGCATTACGAAAAGGTTTTCTGGTAGGAGCAGCGTACCGGGCCCCTTGCCATTGTGAAATGCATAGGGTTGGATCCTGGGATGGATGCTATCGGGTTTGCCCAAGCGAAGGAAGTCTACTCCAAGGTCGAGCAGCTTCAGAAGCAAGTTATCCTGTACTGACATGTAAGGATCTCAATTGTGGTCACGGCACGGAAACTTACCACTGCAGTGTGCGTGTAGGCGGTCAGTAATACGGACTTATTGTAACCCGTGAGGGCCTGCACCACACGTGCGATAGTGGTGGTCTTGCCGGTGCCGGGCATACCTAAAAAAAAGCTTGTAAGTTGGTCGATATCGAAGATTGTGGGACAGTGGAAGGTACCTAAGATCAATGCATAGTCTTGAGCCTGTAGTACCTTCCCGATAGCCATCTCCTGATCAGCGTTTAGGCCTTGAAAACACTTGATTGCGCTAGGAGATTTGCGTTGCGATAGGGATTGCGATAGCGTATGGCTGGAGAGAAAGCGAGGAGGCTCAAGATCGACAATCAGTTTCCTTCGCTTCTCATCCCCATCGGCGATGAAGAGATGAAGAAGATTCTGCTTAACGAGGGAGAAACCGCTTGAAAGCTCTTCCTTGTCTAGTCGCCAGCGGACATCGAATATCGTCGTAGATGATACGACGCTTCCAGCTGGCTTGGCTACACTCGTTGAGGAGGTGCTACTAGTAGAGCCGAACCGCGACCTGGCACTGTCAGGTTTGACTCGCTTGTTCTGTACAGAATTATTGGGCACCAGATCTTCGATCTCCACTATTCCGCAAAAGACTTGAGAACCTGCAGATGAAGCTTCTTCAGTGTTCCATTGTGTAATAGCAGATCTGTCCTAGTACGTACTCGGGCCATTCTCGTTCGGCAAGGGGACGGGAGGCGGTCGGAGTTCTTCATTCATTTGTACATACACGCAAGTCGAGGTGAGCTCCTTCACAAACCCTGTACCAATGGCAAAGTCACCTTCACAACACGGCATCGTCAGCGCAACTCGTTCTGATGGGCAAGATTGCTTGTCCACTTACCGCTCACGGTACTGATCACCACGTAGTCACCAGACGATATAGCAAGGTCCAATAGAGAAGAAACCGCGGGTGGCAGTGAACCGCTCTTACTGCGGCTGCCTGATCCGCGCTCTAGCTCCCGCTCCCACTCACGCAGCGCAGCTCGCTTGAAACAATAGAGGAAACCTTTGTCACTGTCGACTCGCTTGTCTACTACCATATCGTTGAAACAGCGGCCAGTCTTAGATTCTCGTTCTTGACCGCTCATCAACCACATCTGTTGGTAGAATAAGTACGTACATACTTTGCTGAAGAGAAGCCACGAAACATACCTCTTCTCTGTGCTTATACATTTCAGCTTCTTCGAGATCAATCAGTCTGTCCCACAGTTGGAAATAGTTGATGTGGGAGGTCTTGAGATGCAAAGTCTTTTGATCAAACAAGGCGCCTGTTATCCAAAGGAACAGACTTTATCATTTCAAGTTACTGTTGCAAGATAACTCGGTCATACGTACCCAATCCACTACTCTCTTTCGTGCCGTTTTCAAGCGCCTTGTGGTAAAGAGTGCAAGTTCTGAGCTGGTGGCAGTTTGTGCATGCGTTGATATTCTTCTTCATATCGGGTAATCTAATCGTCTTCTGTACAAGGTGCGCTGCAAGTTCATTGCGACGTTGAAGGATCGGTACGAGTTCATCGCGAGTGATTCTGATTCCTTGCATCTCACCGCTCTCGACATAGTAGAGGAGGCCCGACCTAATATTGGTATCTACACCCGGGCTCCAATCAACAGCCATCACAATATGATATACGTCCAGGATGACGTACCGTATCTATCTGACATGAGCAATGTATAAAGCGTAAGCTGCGCCTTATGATTTGCGCTGTACCGAGGCTGCTTGCCTGTTTTGAGTTCAAGTGGCAGGGCAAGAGTCTCTATAGAGCAACCATGGTGATCCACCTTCATCTCCACAGAGGCATCGATTTTCCCTTGTAAGGCAAAGCAATAAGGAATGTTGATGATGGATGCGGTAGGCGACGATGTTGTCCAGTACCTTTCAGCCCGAAAGCCGGCGACCAGATGTTCTCTTCAATGGCAAGAATCTTAGAAACACATACTTTCTTGCGTTCCTTATCCAAAGCGATCTCAGTCTGCAAACAAAATGTGGGTAAGGATCTGAGAGAAGATAATTGTCACTGAGCATCAAGTATTCATACCTTCGGCTTGGCATTAAAAAACCTATCCGCCCATTTTTGCATATTGGGTATGGCCGCCTTTCGAGAAAGAGTGAGTGCACAGGTAAAAAAAACAATACACCTTAAGCCAAGCTGGCTTACCTTAAGCTTGTCCCCGGCCGTGTCATCCGTCTCACCCACAGCATAGATCTCAGCTAATTGAGACGAAATCTTTTCTTGAATCGTTGCCTCTAGTGCTTCGGTGGAGAAGTCGGTCTGGACGAGGGCCGTCTCGAAGGAATCATGAAGGATAGTTCCTTTGATTAGTGGCATTGCCCGATCCCCCATCTGTGGAAGAATAAGTGATGCATTATGTTACTAAAGCAGCGATGATATTCACCTTAGCCTTCCTATTTAGAACCGCTTTGCGAAGACAGAAGAAGCTGTCGCCAACCGTAGTGCCGGTAACGAGCACATCTGGGTGCAGTATCAACAGATTGTGATCCATATCTAAAAGACATCGATTTTCGCTGTCAAACTGGAGACAAGCGCCATATCAGGACCTGAACATAATACGCTATAATATGGAGCTAAAGTCATCCTACCTTGCCGATGATATGTACATAGTCACCTGGACTAACCTCGGTGTTCTGCCAGGTCTCCCGAAGGTGAGCAAACTTTTCGATGTTGTTATTTTCATCGAATAGCCGTAACACCTAATTGGTTAAGTTAGATATAAACCGCTCAAGTGTGACGTGACTTGCAGAGTGTACCTTTTCACTGGACCGAGTGACCCACGCTTCACCAGGATTTGAGTGTTCGTATTCATTACTGGATACTTCCAGAACGAGGAATCGCTCATAAATTTGCCGCTTCTTTGGAGGCACTGCATTGCCTCCCTGATAGTGAAGAATTAGAAACACACTACCAGTAAGGGTCAGGGTGAGCTACCTGTGGCTTAACATGTTGCATAGCCAGATCGAACATCTCAGCAGTGAATTCTTCTCCAGCTAGCGTCTCTGAGATTGCCGATAAGTCCTAGGAAGAGAGTTAGGCTTCATCGAACAGACAAACGAGTAAACTCTGGAACATACCCCAATATCAGGAGGAATGTAGTCGTCGTCCAGAGCTATTTCCATTTGGCTGTCTCTCGTCTCCGCTTCATCATCCTTCTCTTTGCCTTTTGAGGCACGCTTCTCCTGAGCGGGAAGTTTCTTTGTCTCTTCTTGATGCAGAGCTACTTGTTGTTCTGCATCGAGCCACCAGTCGTTTCGTTCGAAGTCTTCAAGAAAGGTGTCCTTCTCAACCTCACGAACTTGGCCCTCCGCAACCACTCGCCGACTGCTCTCCACAATTTGGATGTCGTCCTCGCTGTTGCATTCCCCATCATCGGCCAGCAGAGTAATCTTGGTCACTGTTTCCACCTTGATTGTGTGATTGCACTTATCTTCCACCCGCTCATCACCCTTTCCTTCCTGATCTGCTACTGTAAGTCCCGTTACTGCGGCAGCATTCGTTGGCGCCTTTGTGTCACTCTTTTCGACTTCGCTGTCATGACGGTGATGAACTGAATTATCGAGAGTTTCCGCTAGCTGCGACGGCGCCTGGGAAAGTGTGGCTTGACCAGGACGCCGTTTCTTGAGTGACAGCTTGCCCAGTTGAGTATTCGGCAGTCTACTTAACGATATGTTCCTTATTGCTTGTGAGCTCTCGATTGTTTCCCGCTCCCTTTTCCGTTTCTTCTGTCTCTCATCGCTGTCACTATCGTCATCGATCATGATTGGCATACGCTGTGTGCCTACGAGCCCATCGTCGACTTTCTGCTTCTCATCTGGCAGGACATCCTGATCTGCCGCCTTCACTTCGCCGCTTTCCTTTGTCGTTGATGTTGCGACCGGTTTCTCGCCTACTCTCGGCGCTCGGTCTTGCAGTGGTACATCTTGATAGGTCGCTTTTGCAACAACTTGACTTTCAAGCTCTTGATGGCCAGCACTGTTTCCATATGCTACCTCGTCAAAGGAGAGATCCTTCGGCGTAGCCAGTGCGGAGAGGTCTGAATCCCTCTCCAGAGGAAGAATGACGGAGCTTTGGGACAACGCGAGCGAGACAGCAGGTATCGAAGAAAAGGAAGAATGGCTGGATGAAGAAGTAGAATGCGACGTCTCATCCGGAATGGGCGTCAATACCGCTGCAGTACCCGCCAGAGAAGTATCTGCACTCGATCGCCGAGTAGCATACATCTCCTCAGCTTGTTGCATAAGCGCGGTGAACTCGTCATCGTAGAGCATGTCTATCCATATATCGTCAATCCCTCTTGGCTCTCCCTTTGAGCGTGATGTCTTGGCATTCTCCTTCCTGAATTCATTATTACTCGTCTCTTGCGCGATCAGACCTGCACGTAACTTGTCCGGTTCGAATTCCACACTCACCTGCAGATCGGCCATGGCCTTCTCCACTCGCTCTAGCGCGAGAAGCACTTTCTCAGCTTTTTGCTGGTCAGCAGCCGCACCGTTGACTTGGCTGTTGCTACGAAACCGATTGAGGAGCGAACTCTTCAAGCTGGAGAATGTGGGCTTTTCTTGTGGTCCCAGCAGCTGGCGCAGGACAGTAGAACGAGATGAGCGCATGCCGAGGGAGGGGAGCGGATGATGACGCTTGGTTGCAAGCGGCAAGGATGCACTGAAATAAGCTTCTTTTCTCTCTCTTTCGATCTTGGAGAATGAGTAGAAGGCCTCAGAAGCGAACGATGCGTAGTTGTCTCGGGAGGAGGCCGGAGTCGGCATGCTGCTCACACTCTGCTCAAGAACACTAGGGGCAGTGGCTCTGGACGTCGACCGCTGAGAAGACTGAGACATTCCGGTGACCCCCGTGTCGTAATCGTTGATGACTACGTCACTCGGTCGCCACACCACATCGCGCTGACCTCCATCAGTCCATCCGTACGGATCGTCCTCAGGGAAGAGAGACGTGTTGGACTCCTTGCCGCGCATATCGAGCAGCCGGCCGCGAAGGCTCTTGCTGGTGAGCGGCGATGGCGGGGTAATGTAGTCCTCGAAGTCGCACTCTTCATCTTCATCTTCTTCCCCCTCGCCAGATGAATCAGTCTCCTTGCCCTTGTCCTCCTCCCCACCGCCGTGCTCTGTTGCCGATGGTCCCGGGACACTCGCGTTCGCTTGGCCGTGTGCTGCCAACACCTTTTGACTGTCGGGAACGCTCTCGCCTGCGCGACGAGTGCGCGCTGCTGTCGCCGCCGTGACTCCCGCCTGCCGTGAAGCTCCATCGTCGACAGACACTGACCGCGCGCCACGACCGGGAACTGAACGTGACTGAGGCGGCGCACCGTTGGGACCTCCTCCACGCCGTGGGGACCCTCGCGCACCACCTCCGCGACCGCCTGCGCCTTGCCCCAAGAGTATATATGAAACCCTTTGTTGTTATCACGAAGAGGAGAGCAGAGCGAGTAGCGGGTGCGCACCTTGAGTACGATCATATGTAGCATGCATAGTTGTATGTAACATACAGTTAACGAAGAAGGAGAAGTGTGTTTCTGTAATTGATCTTAAATCATTAAAAAATAATAATAATTGATCACCAGTTTGAATGGCTGAGAGATTTAGATTTACCCTCTTGCAACAGTCCCAGTAAAATGGCAAAGATCACTAGACCTAATCAAAGATTGAGCTTGCCGAGATCCGCCCCATTTACGGAATTCTTGTGGGTAGATGAAGAAGGGACAGAGGCAGGCTGTTGCATAAATGTTTCGAAGAATTCAAAACTTTTTAATAATTCACAACTGCAGAATTCAAGGAATCTGTGCCACCGAGGGAGGACAGCCTGCACATAATTTTATTACTGGCTCTTGATCCACTCTACGAACTCATCGAAAAGGATGGGCCACGAGCCTATGCAAGCAGGAAGCGATGGATTGTTGTTAGAGGGAGGACGATGGCGGTTGGAGAACTTGAAGAATGGAGAACGTACTGTCTTCATCATAAGAATCGAATCCATTTGGATGCGTGCGGTAGAAGTCAAAGAACTGACGCCAGGTATCCTTTGAGATCGACTTGGCCGACGTGACTTTCTGTAGGTTCAAGTTCACGTGCTTTAGTGCAAGCGTAGTCCAGCTAAGCGTTGATAGTTGCCGTACCGTAAGGAACTCAAGCCACTTGCCCCAGTACTGCCACTTGGTGGGGAACCCCAGCATCTCCCATACTGTAGTAGCCTCCTCCATCACTAGTAAAGAGCAATGAGCCCGAGAGCAACATGATCCTGAACTTTGGTGAACAGGAATACTTACGCAAGATAACCTTGTTCTTCTCCCTGAGATAGTCAAACACAAAGAAGTAGAAGTTGCGGAAGTTGTCCTCATTCTTCATCTCCGTTCGCCATTCGGCCAATTTTGCCTTCATGGCTTCCAAAGTGGAGCACCTGCGGGCAAGTGTGTCAGTGAGGAGAGCCACGAAGTCTACATGGACAAGAAATACCCAAATGCGGTCCAACCGCTAATGAATTCCTCCCGGTCAAACTCCCACTGCTCTTTCGCTCCCAACTTGAAGGCCAGAAGCATGAGGCCAGGGTCAGTGTCCTCCGTCACACCTAAGTCCTATTAGGGAATCAGTAAGAGCAATGTGCAGGAAGAAGCAGTGCAATCTTCTAACCTGGCCATATTGCAGGAAACCGTGACCCTTGATCTGATCGCCAGTTTCTCCAGACTCACTCAAACTAACACCAACAGCTGAGACAAGTTTAGATGAGACATCAGCGAACGGAAGAATGCGTCTATCTACCTTTGTATTTGTTGAAGATTTGATTGAGATTCTCAACCTGGGCTTCGCTCAAGAAGCAGTGAAGGACCTTGTAATCTGTGCTGGGATGAGGGTGCGCGAAAGGCGTCTTACCAAAGTTGAAGGTGCACTGCTGGCCTGTGTTTGGGGATCAGTTGTTATGTACGCCAACCACCTGGTAACTGAAGTTTATGACATTACCTCCGGAAAGAGTAACCGCAGGATAAAGGCCATCACCAACGGAGAAGCCCTCATAGGCGGTCCCCATGTGGTAGCCGTTGCGGTAGAAGTCCATCTTCTTCGTGTCGAGGTCGACGGCGACGCCGATAAAGTCACCAGCGTACCAGTACTGACCGTAATACGAGGATCCAGCGTGCCACTTGCGCTGTCGGCTGCCATCGTACGCCCACGACTGCGCATCGTCACCGACGCCGTTGCCCGCCTATGTACAGCACCGGGGCACACCACGACGATTGAAACTCAGCTACTGTACTCTTTCATGGACCTACCTCTCCTGAGCGAGAGGAAGATCTTCCCACACGTACCCCAGCGTCGGGCTTAAAGGCGGAGGTGCACCATCCGATTTGGAAGAGACCGTTCGTGATGAGCTTTACCTCGTAATACCACTTGCCAGTCTTCACCTTGACATTCGCCCGAAGCGATTCAAAGTTGGAACCTGCGTTCTTCGCCTGTTAAAAAAAAGAATGGTAAATTATGGTTTTTTATGATGAATTGAAATTGAGGTCTGGTAGACACAAATTAAATCCGAAAGAGGCGCACCGTAAGACCATCGCTGGAGAGGTCTATGCGACTGCTCTTCTCCATCTTCTGCATCTGCACAGTGGCGGGTCCCTCGCGGCTCATTTTCGTGGGCAGTATAAGAAGCTCACAATTAATTAATGATTTTAATTCTCACACGCAATTCCAATTAGATATGAATCCTTAACTTTTCTTTTGAGAACGTTTTTGTTTCTCGTTTCGGCTGATTGAAGCGAAACCGTCCCGGAATTTCCAACTCGTAGGTGCCGGAATTTCGAAAAGTTCCGATTTTGGCGCGAAACCAATCTATCTCGGAGTGTCGAAAACGATGTTTCGTTTGCCCGAAATTTAGTCGGCGATGGAAAGAGAAGGCGACAAAAGAAGGGACGGCTCGCGTCTCGCTCACCCTATTCGCACGCGCCAGTTGGGGAGCTCGACGATTGGGACATGCCGTAAGAGAGAAGAGCCCGTGATGAACGGCAATAGAAGTGATAACCTCCGTCTGTTCGCTGTCATAGTTAGTCGTCACACGAAGTTGGTCCCACCTACTCTCTGTTGGGCTCATACGACACCTCACTGCACGGAACCGGCTTGCATACCCGGAGGCCGCTCCCCATTCGAAGATCAAGTTCATCTTTCCGGTTCATCTCAAATCTCGAGATTGAGGAAAAAGATTAAGAAGCCTACGAAGGAGGAATGGAGCGGCTGCGAGGATGGTGGTCCTCGAGCTCAGGTTCTCTTGAAGATGACGATTTCAACAGAACACAACCACAATACGGACGGGCGTCTACATCAGAGGAGTCCACGCGGGCGGTCTACGTACATGAAGAAGAGGACCGGCCCACACTCGAGGAGGAGCAACGACTCAACGGGACTTCTACCGTAGAGGACGGCGCGCAAAGTGACAGCGATGAGTACGTGCTGGTCTTGCATGGCAAGCACAACCCGGCGAGCGCGAAGAGTGCGGCATTCAACCTCGTCAACAACATCATCGGTGGTGGCGTCCTGGTACGGTCTTTTGACTGACTCCCACTGGTGATGAAAGTGATGGCACTGATGACGGTGATGATGATGCACTGTGACTATGCAGGCGCTGCCCTTCGCGCTGCGAGCATCGGGTATGATTGTAGGCAGCGTGCTGCTCACCATGGTGGGTCTCTTATGTGTGTATAGCTGCCATCTGCTGCTAGACGTTAGCCGATACGTCGAGGAGAAGTCCTACACTGGTCTCGCGCGGGCGGTCGGCGGTCGGAACGGTACGCTCACCAGGCCTCTGGGAAATGCTCGTTCGAAAGCGGGCTAACGAGGATTCCTCATCTTTCCCTAGGTGCCATCTTTGCGGATATCTGTAACTTCCTCTTCCTGTTCGGTGGTCTGACGGGGTACATGATCGTCATCGGTGACGTGCTGCTTCCTTTAACCGAGTGGTTCGGACCCCTCCATCAGCGATGGTTCATTGTGGGTAAGTGGTCACTCCGAGGAGTCGTCATAAGCACAATGTAGATTGATCTGTAATTGTCCCAGGAATGATCGCCACTGTCATTATTCTCCCGCTATGTCTCCTACGAAAGATCGGCGCTCTAGCCTACACCTCGCTAGCAGCGCTTGGCTGTATCATTTATTTGGGTACGCCGCGTCTGTGTCCTTCGTCGTGCTCGCGCTCCCAAAGTCTCATCTTCCGTATTGTTACAGTGTTCCTAGTTACCTTCCGTTCAATCAAGACGCTCGTGGAAGAAGGTCTCGATGATTCTGAAGACGAACTCACATTGGCCAACTTTGCACCGGACATCTTCCGTTCGCTCCCTATCATGAGCTTCGCCTTCACCTTCCACCCTAATATCTTCCCCGTATTTTCTGACATGAAGTACGGCTTCCTCTTCAAGCTTACTTGAGCACATCACCCTGACTATTGCATTCAGGAATCCCACGATGTCTCGTATGCACCGAGTTGTGCACGTGGCCGTGCTGGTTAGTGGTGTGGCATACCTCATCGTGGGCGTGTTTGGCTACTTGACGTTCCTCGAAGAAACCGAAGGCAACATCTTTAACAACTATGACGAGGACATTTTCGTAGGTACTGCATGCGACTCCTGTTCGCCATGAGTACTCATGTGATGAATGAGTGCCTGACCATCATTATGCATGCAGAGATTGGCAAGGTACTATTGGCCTTAGTCATCATGTTCTCCTATCCTATCATTCACTACCCAGCGCGTATTGCGGTTGATAGCATCATCTTGGAGGTTACTCCCATGAACAAGTATCTGCACACCCGCCTACCTTATTTCCGCCTAGATCATACTAACATGAACGTAATCGATCAGATTGCCGGACATAACACTCCGATACATCGCCATCACCGCTTGTACAGTATCCCTTTCCTATTTCCTCAGCATCCTCATCCCCGACATCGCCATTGTATTCGGCATCATCGGTGCCACAGCGGGTACCTCTAGCGCTTTCGTCACTCCGCGATACCCAATCTTACGTATGCGAATGTGTACGCAGGCAACTTGATTGTATACTCTGGTCCTGGATTCTTTTACTTGAAGCTGGCCCCTGGTCCGTACACATCGCCAAAGAAGATCGGTGCCGCGGTACTCGCGCTCGTGGGGCTTGTGATGGGTGTCATCAGCGTGGTGGTCATCTCCTACGATGAGATTCACAAGCTTGTTGATGAATAAACATCCCAAAATCGCAACCGTTCCTTGCAAAGCTTACGCTCATCCATTGGGGGGACTGCAAGTGCGTTCAAAGTGAACTGATGATGATGTCTCACAGCGTGGAGGGTACTTGCGCGAACCCAGTGGAAGGAATGTGAAGAATTCATCAGTGATTAGCAACCACCAATGGGGGAAGGTAGTGCGCCTTTTCCAGTTTTACCGCTGCAGCGATCCCAAAGAAATAGTTGAGCTCCTACTCGACCGTCCTGTTCCGGTGAGACACAAGTGTCCAGAGAGGGAGAAGGAACAGCGAGCAGGAGAGACACAAAGGAGGGAGGATGAAGACCCAGCATGGAGACGGACATGCCGGAGGGCCGCAGAACTCCGTCACCATTCAGGCTGAGGACAGGGCACCACCCAAAGACAAAGCTGCCCATGGTGATGACGACGAGGCTGGCATCGAGCAACTGCTCCTTCCCTCGGCAGTGCACCACAAGAAGGACTCCCACGAGACAGAGGAAGAACGAAAGGTGACCAGACTGGAGATGTGGATAGGTTTGTTTCTTTTTTCTCAACTTATTATTTACATTTTTCTTAACTACTTAAAAATGTATTTTAATCAAGTTATTATTTTTCCTATTTTTTTACATTTTAGGTGCTATATTGGAAATGATTCAAACTAATATGGTGGTGTGCTCGGGCAGATGCACTGGCGAGCATTGTGGTCACGCTGGCCGTGCTGCCAATGATGGAACTGCTCAACGAGCCAAAGGATGAGCGAGAGCTCGGCATTCCCTTCCTCATATTCACTGCCGCGCTTGGATTCGCAGTGATGTCGTACATTCTGGTCAATACGTACCTGGTCTTCAACTGGTTCGATCATCGGCACGTCACCGATCCGATCCTCCTCGCGCTCGGCCTCTTTTTCATCGCCTGGCTCTCGCTGTTCTTCTTCGGCTTGCAGAGCATCATGCAGCTGTACCGAGACACCACGACAGTGTTCTTCATCGGCGGAATCTTCATCGGCATATACTCTTCCTGCTTCTTCATCTTCCTCTACTGCCTGCGCGTCACTGACATCAGCAAGCGACTGCGACGCTCAGCCATCTGGTCTGAAGTGGCCTTCTACCTGTTGGTCATCGCGGTGTTCATCGTTATGATGATTGTTAGCTCGGTGATAGACGAGGATTATCAGAAATACGTAGTCTACGGCGTGCTCGCCGCCCTCTCAATCATACATCACTGCACTCGCACTGAAAGCTCGTACAAGTTGCTCCTCCCTAATGGTCATCCTCAGGAGAGAATCGACGTCTTCACCGATGGCGTCTATGCCGTTGCCGTGACGCTTTTCCTCATCGAGATCCGCTACCCTCTGCACGTCAGCCAAGAGGATTCACTTGCAAAAGCCGTACGCAATCCCTGGTCAGTCTGATACTGACCAGCTGTCTCTCTAATGTAAGTGGAATGTGCTACAGTTCCTGAAGGAAGAGTGGCGATCTGTGGTTGGGCACTTCTCAGCTTTGGTAGTACTTGGCGCACACTGGATCATGCACAACTTCCTCTCCGCCATGGGCAAACGTCACACTAGCACCTCCTATGGAATCTCGATGGGACATTCCATGGCTGCTGCCCTCTTTCCCTTCACCATCAAGCTCTCCTTGAAGGGGGAATACGGTGGCTGGGAGATCGCGGCGCCACTCTTGTGCTGGGCTGAGCTCGTCCTGACGCAGCTTCTTCTGTGGCTCCGAGCACGCAACACACTCAACGAAAGGTGGACCAGGTGGCTCTCGATCATTGCAGCGGCCATCGTCATGATTGTTTACCTTGTCTACGAAGTGTATGAGGGTACAAAATGAGCAACCGCTGCCGTTTTCATTTTCGTTTTCGTTCTTTGGCAAATGATTCCTTTTGGGTTACTATTACTATTACATCATCACAATTAGTGTTCAGGCATAGAGTGGTTGCGTAGGCAACGTAGCAGCAAGGCTGTTGTTTGCCGGCGATGCCTGCTGGAACTCGTGACCACCTCTTTGCGCACAGTCATGAGCCGTTGATGATGTTGGCTATTATCGTGCCCCGGAGCCCAACACTTGTTGATCACCTTGGGAGAGGTTGCCTCCGTAAACAGACGAGGCCGGACGAGCTCGCGCGTTTCTGCTTCGGACTGGAGCGCTTCTCTCTGGATAGCAAGCGTGGCGTCCGTGCCTGGCTTCTTTGATGTCTTCCAAAAGAGTAGTAGTAGTAGCTCCACCCCGGTGGCTGCTTTGGTATGTCGAGCTCAGGACGTGCCACCTGCCTCACTAGGAGATAACACACTCTTTCTGTTGCTACGCAGATCAAGCCAAGAATGGGAGTGTACATTCTTGTGTAACTTAGCAACGTCAACACTTTCACATCTGCAGTATGTCCAATAGTGTTTGGTATGTCATCTCCGAGCGCGTCTTTTGTGCCTTTCCTTTCCTCGACTTGCCATGCCGTGGGTTTGACCGCGGCCGACCTCGATGGCGCACCCTTGCTGTGCGCGGTTGTCTGGGACCAGCACCACCTTGGTGTTACTCGGCATCAGTGTACTCAGTCTACAGTACCATCGTGGTCTCGCCGATGGCACAACTCCTCGGCGGCAAGCATCGTCATCCTACACCAGACATGTTACGATTCTCCGTGGACTCAGCTGTGTTGCTGAAGAAACGTGACGGAGGATAATAGACAAATACTCTGAAGACTTTCTTCTTACTTGTGGGGGTCTAATGAAACACAAAGCCAAGCCCATCATGACTGATATCAGCACGCAGGAAGTTTTCATCGGGAGGAGGCATCAGCGCGTGGGCAGGGCTGCGGCGGCGAGCGCCTCTCGGAGTGCGCCCATCTGGGCCATGGTGCGCGATTGCTGGGCGCTGAGGTCGGCGTGATCGACAAGCCACCGGGGTGAGCAGGGCGCCAGGCCATAGGCGAGGATGGTGTCGACGAACCCGTCGCTGTCACGTTCATCGTCTGTGGCGACTGGTCCGGACGAGGCAAGATCGCTAAAGGCAGTTTCGGTAGTGGTGACGGAGGTGGCGGAGTCGATGAACGAAGACAGTTCTGAAAGACTGCGGTCGGAGGTTGTGCGGTACTGGCTCGGCACCGTGAGCAGTGTCGCCGAAGGAAGGGCCGCAGCACCTCCGAGTTGAAGGGCTTGAATGGTGGCGGAAGGAGTAGCAGGGGTGTTCTTCTTGCGGCGCCAGAGAGAGGGAAGCTTCATCCTTGAGTGTGTGGGTGGGTGAGTGTGCTTGCGCAGGAGTGTACAGAGGATAAAACAAAACCGCTTCAGATCCCAGCATTTAAGTGAGGCGCCGGTTCACAGCCAGCTGGCTCCGGGGTAGCAGCAGATGAGGACAACATCTGCCACGAGTGCACAGACATAGGGCGATAAATGCGCGACTGCCCCGGAGCACTTGGGTATCAGCTGAGTACTTCAGGCATTGGGCTACTCGTTCGGGGATTCTTGGGCACCAGCCACACGCTGCTCGCCAAGGTCAATGTTAGATATACATCAGGCAGGTGGGGATGCTAAAAAGCTTGCATCACCGGTTGGTGTTTGACCAGATGGCTCTTCTGCCTAAAATGCTCCTTTCCACGTGTGCTCGGATGCTTTTCCACCATTCGCATTGCTCTCGGGTGTCCACTCGGGTCGGCAACATTCTTCACATTCTGGTACGATATATCTTTCTGAAAATATGATTCCTTTGTTCTCAGAGACAGATACAGACAGGTCCGCTCCTTATCGCGTCTTCTCCTTCAGGGAAGTCAGCGGACCTCAGTGATCGTACTGTTCAGCTATCTGCCCTCCGTGAGTGCACTGTTGCCGGCTTCAGGAGGGCATTACCAACAGCTTGGAAGGCTTAGTGCTTCGGAGTACACAAGTCCCCTGGGCTGGTATGCTGAAGCGCTGCGTAGAATAAAACCTCATCTGCGTTCAGTTTGCTAGCTACGTCAGATTCTCATTCGGGATCGTAACTTTCGCCTTCCTTTCACCGATATCTCCGTTTAACGGCCAATCAGAAGTACCACGGTAAAAGTTTTCCCGCATCTCAAATTTTAATCAGTTGGCGCAAGATGGAGCACCAGGGAGATGAAGTGCGTAAAGATGAGGACATCAAGAGCGTCATTCATCGCCTTGGCGTGAAATTTGGCCGATCCGGTCCGGAACTTGATCATCTAGTGCAGCGGCTGAATGAGCAGTGGATCACCCATCTGTCCCATTGGCGCGCCCTCACCCCTGCACAGCGGGATCAGTTCAAACTGCCCCTCTTGCTCGTCCACGAGCTGGACCAGCTCGCTGGAGTCACGTCCGAAGGAGCAGGCGGTGAATTTCCGCATCCGCGTCATCCCTCGACCAAGCGTAGCCGCCTGGAGAAGGAAGGGGAAGCGGAAGAGGGCGACGAAGCGGGCAAGGAGGGCTCCGAAGCCAAGCGTCGTAAGGCACTAGGTACCCATTATTCAATTGAATCGCCACTCAATTATCTTCGAATTCACGTTTACAAATCGCAAATAGAAACGCAATAAATTTATTTACCTGAATAATATTATGAAAAATCAAATTATTTAAAAATGAGATGATAATTATTTTAATTATTTTCTATTATTAAAAAATAATGGTAAAAAATGCTTGCTAACTGAATTGGTCTTACAGCCACTGCGGTGCCGCCCGAGGTCATCCTCAATCCCAAGTATGCTGGTCCGGCTTCCGTGGCCGAGATCAAGGCGGCGGTCGACAAGACCATCGACAACCCGTTCCCGCACGCCCTGCTGCGCGATGTCTTTGATGAGCGGTTCCTGGAGGGCCTCAAGGAGGAGATCATGAGTCTGCACTACCTTCAGAAGGCCAACGATCTCTACGACTTCCTCCAGAGCAATGACCTCAAGGTTGTTGACCTGTCATGAGTCCGTGAGTAGGTTTGCTCATCAACATGACCGGTGGCCAGGGATGCACACTGCCGCACGTCAGCAAGCTTAAGGAGCTCCTTTATAGTTCCGACTTCCGTAGCTGGCTGCAGGGTATTACAGGCATTGAGGTTGGTTATCTACATTGATGAAAGTAGGTGGCTTTTACTCACATAGCTGGGCTGTCATCAGGGGCTCAACGATACGATTGACATGTCATGCGCAAGGTACATCGACGGCTCTACTTTACTCTGTCACGATGACGAGCTCGAAGGGAGGCGTATTGCCTATATCATATATCTCGTGCCAAAGGATTGGAGAGATGAGGACGGGTACGCGTACTCCTGCCTGTAGTGCTTGCGAGCAGTATGCTGAGGGCGTCGTTCGCAGAGGATCGTTGGACTTGTTCGGTGTTAATGAGCATCAAGAGCCAGATAGCATTGTATCTTCTTTCACACCGGCGTGGAATTCGCTCTTTTTCTTCGTAGTTAACCCAGTCTCCTATCATCAGGTACATGCGTTACGTGACGCCTTCTGACTAGACTCAATCTAATATGTTCACGCTTAGGTCGCTGAAGTACTGACCGCCGACAAGGAGCGCCTTTCAATTAGCGGCTGGTTCCACGGCCCACCTATCGAGCGTCCGCCCCACTACCGGGAGCCTCCACTACCCGAAATTCCACCAATTCCTACAAATCAGGTAGTGTCCTCTAGTTCATCGACGGGCACTAATCCGGCGGAAGAGGAACTCGCCGCGAAGCTGCTTTCCGAGTGGCTCGATCCCGTCTATCTTGATCCCAAGAACTTGAAGGACATCGCAGCCGAATTTGAAGAGGAACAAAGCATCGAGCTACACAACTTTCTCAACGCGGAGAAGTTTGTGCAGCTGGTTGAAACGCTTCACGATCAGCCTTGGGAACTTCATGGTCCGGCCAACAAGCGCCACTACCAGATCCTGCCCGATGGCAAGGAGGTATGATGTTCCATTTGAGTCTGGCCGTATTGCTCGGCTGACAGTTTTCTCTTATTTAGAATGACATAGTGAAGGAGTGCAAGCGGTTTCTGTTGTCACAAGCCTTCTTTAATTACCTGAAGCAGATCACTCAGGGCGACTTTATCAAGTGCAGTAGCCAAGGTACGCTAGCTCACAAGCTAGAAGGCGAGGACAAATGAATATTAATAGTTCCCATCAATTCTAGTTCGCTGCTTCCGTCCGGGCACCTACACACTCGTGCAAGACCAACCGACTGATGAGATGGCGCTGGATGTGGTTCTCTGCTGTGCTACCAACACAATTCCGCTGGTATGATGCTGAGTGCACATAATGTCTGGCGCTGTGCTAACTCCCATCGCGTGAGTAGGAGGCTGGAGGACAGTTGGTATACATGGACTCAGACACCGAGCTGCTTACGGTCCCGTGCACTCCCAACAGCCTGGCCCTAACCTTCAGGTCCGTTGCTAGCGATGACTCCTCTTTGTTGTGTCCATGCAAAACCCGGTGTACCTCTGGTCCTCATCTACAACATTGTACAGGGATCCGGGCACGATGCGCTTCATCAAGTATGTTAACCACCATGCACACAACATCCGATACGACTTTTCTTTCGTCTTCAAGGAGGAGAAGAGCACTGAGGATGGTGAAGATGGCGACGATGCCGACCAGCCATACGAGGACGAGAACGAAGAACGCGAAGCCTGAAATTTCCCGTCCAAAGAAATTAAAAAAGAAAAGATTTTCCTTCTGTTCCTCGGTTTTCTGTCGACTTGATAATTAATTTCCCTCTGGAAGAAACTTTAACCTCTTGTAGCGAGAACCAAGATGCAGGCCAGTAAGGCAACCGTAGATGAAGTGCTGGAGGCCATCGCCGATTGCATCCTCCAGTGTGTTCTCTTCTCGACTGAAGCAGATGAGACTGGAGCCAAGGTGCGTTTACCCGTTTGATATACTTATCGACCATGTTCATAGGAGGAGTTTTAGTTTTTATATATTTACACTCGATACTAAAACTTAAAAATTAAAAAAAATGGAAAACAGCTCAAGTCACTCAACACCGACCCTCTGGTGGGCGCCATGAAGTTCTTGTCGGACCTCGGTACGGTTTTGCTGTTCTCTCTTGTGGTCAGCTTAGATCTGAGTCTCTTCTGCCTTGTTGGTGATAGCCATCAAGAAGGCGGCGCAGTGGGGAGAGCTAGACAAGAAAATGGAGCAGGAGATGCTTTCCTCCACCAAGGTACCTGCTGTCGTGACGGACCTCACCCCGCGGCAAAGGATTGCATTATCTAGGCGCTAACGCACCCACGCTGTGAATAGGAGTTACAAGAGTGCGTGCTTGCCATCAATCGGAACATTCAAACTATCGCCGACAACCCTATCTCAAAAGATGCGAAAAAGGCGCTGCTCGTGGCAGCCAAATCTCTGATGCAGCGCACGGTACAATCCATGATCATCAGACACTTGCGGAGGACGATGACTAACCGCAGCTTCTTTATTTAAAGGTGTTTCTGCTGCAAACAGCAGACTTGTACGATATTCGCCAGATCATTCGATTGGGTCGAGATTCCAAGGATTGGAACGATAAGCTTATGAATTGTCACAAGTGCGTCTCAGAAATAAGCCTCTTTTCGAATCGTTCGGCAGGCACTCATTTGTCTCGTTCTATATTTCAGTGTCGTGGAACTGCCAGAAATTGTCCGTCAGTACATATTCCAAACAGTGAGCCTTTCAAAGATTGTTTCGGTTCGAGTCAATTACATTGTGGATCCCATCTTGAAGAAGAAACTCGAAAAGCCCAATGAGGTTCTTCATGTCCTGATGAAGCGATTCGGCTTTTTTCTTATGCATCCACGTGTGCAGGTGATCTCCAATGCACCCGAGCAGCAGATTCATCTGACTGCTGCTATCATGCAAGGCCAAGCTGGGCCCACAGAAGTGAACCACCGGATTACGCTTCACGATCAGGTATTACACACTTCAGGGGTTTTTTCCAACACTAATTACTTCAACTCCTATTTAGATCAACTCCGCAGTTGAAGAGATTATTTTCTACACGAAGGAATCATCTGCGACACTGTTTGCTGGTCTTGACCTCGACATTCCTCTGGATGAGGATGATCAAGACAATCTTCCTGGTATGTTGGTAAATCCTGGAAGAGACAGCCCCCAATACTAACTATCTGTTCCAGGGCCGTTACTGGGTGCTGCTGGAATGGGAATTGAGAGAGCGAAGGTCGATGCCGGCCTAGCAATGTTGGCTGAGGCTATCGCGACTGCGGATAAGGCCTCTGCCACTGCTGCTTGTACTATGATTAAGGAGGTGGGTTCGTTCGCCCTCGATGGTCCAATTCATCGGCCCGCTTATCTTCAATTGTCAGGGAGTGGATGGAATGCTCAGTGCGGACAAGCACCCGAGCCTCAAAGGAGCAGCTGAACGGCTTGCGCAAACCTTGCGTGACTTGTTCGCGGCGTATAAAGATGTGGCTGCAAGGCCAGGAGATCGCGCCGCCCTTCAGCGACTTCAGCAGGTGCGCTCTCTTCACACAGCTGAGAAAATTGTGTGGTGACTGACATCTACCTGAAGGCTATGGCGGCAGTGGAACAGGCTGCTGCCCGAGTTGCTGATCTAAGTGCGGCAGCGGCTATCGATCCTATCACTGCCGATGCCATGGCGATTCATGATGCTTTGCGCGATGTTCGCGCAGCGGCTACGGCAGGAAACGCAACGGCCACTAGTGCCGGTAAGCAAACGCTTTGGAATGCCTGAACATCTAAATGTTGTTTCTAATACTGTGGAACTTGGCCTTCTCAAAAAGCATGCCAAGGAGTTGCTGAAGCCATTGCTCGTCTAAATGCCGATCTCGATGATGACTCTCGAAAGCGTATGCAAGCTGCTCTTGCCAATCTGGCTGATAAAATGAAGGTGTGTTTGCCTTACCTGACAGGATATAGTGCGCAACATTCATTCTTGATCATGTCCATAGAATCGAATCTCCTTTCGGATGCCCACAATGTGGCGCGAAACCCACGTGATGCAGCTGCTCTAGCCAAACTCGATACCACTCTCGCGAGCATTGGTAACAACAGCTCTCTCCCACATAAGACATTAGTTGAGCTCATTTATCAATACTCAGGCGACCTCACCAACACGATCCTGGAAGGCGCAAGGCCAGCGGAGGGAGGAATGAGTGCGGAAGATCGCCTGGCTATTTCGCAAGCTAAGGTTGACAATGCCCTGGCTGCTCTGTCGGCAGCTGAAGCCCGTGGTGATGCACAGGTATCTTTTGATTCTCTTCAACTCAATGAATCAACTCTTATGCTTTGAGTAGGAGATTGCTTCCGCACTGAAAGCTGTTTCCATTGCTGTTGCTCAACATGCGGCTCTTGCAAAGGTGCGTGAGTACCACCTTATCATTAAGGCTTCAACTAAATGCAGCCTTCAGGCAGTAGCAGCGGCCTCCCAAGATCCCGAGGCTTCACGTCGAATGAATGATGCGGCTGCAAGGTTTCAATCATCACATACCTGCTCCTTACAATAACTGTACTAACTTGTGTTCAGGATTGCCCGGGCGATGCAAGAATTGGTGAACGCGACCAAGATGGTCATCACGAACCCAGGAGACCCCACTGCAAAGAAGGCCTTTGCCGATGGTGTGCGCGAACTCCAAGCAAGTTGTGCGGAAAGTTCGGCGATCACTCTCACTCCGGAGCAACAAGTTCTAGAAGCCAATGCTGAGCTTGCCCGAGCCTTGGAAGCTCTGAGAGCTGCCGTTGCGAATGGGGACAGGTGAATAACTTTCAATTCACCCATACCATTCAATTGCTGACCGCTGTGGTCTGAACTCTTTAAAGAGTGGCTGCGGATGCGGCCCTATCTGACACGCTGGAATCGCTAAAGAAGAACATGATACTGGCCAAGTCGATCGCCGCCACGATGACGGATCCTGGACAGAAGGTGAGTGAATCCTTCCTAGATCATATTAATCAAGCTTTCACTCACCTCGTCATAAACAAACAGCAAGCTGTTCTCGCTGCTTGCAGCCAAATGGCCACGGCTTTCAATACCATCAAGGAAAATGCACATGGCACGTTCGCTTCATGATCTACTTTATAAGAAGTAGTAGCTGATGATGCGAAACTACAGCTGCCGTGGCCGGAGATCGTGCAGCTCAAGATAAGCTCGCCGATGGAATCGCGGCTCTATCGAATGCTGGCGCGCAGCTGGTTAGCGCCGTCATCAAGAGTCCGGAAGAGATGATGATTGCGAACGCCGCGCGTATCGATGGTCTTGTACGAGTGGTCGATGAAGCGGTGCGTGCGGGTCGTACTGAGGACGCCACAGCAGCAGCTTCAGTCTTGCAGAAGGCCCTGCATAAACAGGTACGTTATCGATACCGGCTTGAGAGGGAGAAGTCTGTTCATGCTCGGTGTGTTAACCTTTTACTCCGACAGGCTGTCTTGGCGTCGACTGTGGCTAAGCAGAATCCTAACACACCAGCCAGCAATACACTGCTCGATGCTTCTGACAAGCTAAGCAAGACTAAGGGTGGTCTTGCAACTCCTCACGTTGCCTCCGCAGCCGGTGGCGATGGCGCTGTACACTTGCTTCCTCTGGTTATGCCAATTCAATATCTGATGCGAATAGTTGTGCAGGCACGCAACCAGCTGAATGCCTCACTGGAAGAAATACAGAAGCTGAATGACCTCATCCTGAATACTATCATTTCGCCTCCTGATGCTGAAGCAAGGATTCAGCAAGCTGCTGACGTGCGTTGTCCTAAATCATGCAGTGCTGACTACACAATTCCGCTCTGATACTGGAGATGGTAGGACTTGGCTCGCCGCATTGATAGTCTGGGGCAGGTTAATGGCACCTCTTACGATGAGTTAGCTGCTATTGCAGATGCCTTCGCGCAAGAGATTCTTTTAGCCAAGGCCGTGGCCGACAGGTACATTCATCAGCTTTGCTGTTGTTTCCTCCTTTTATGCTCACCAAGCATCAGGTGCAATGATCCGGAGAAGAGGAACAAGATCCTCAATGCCATCAAGAAAGCGGAAGATCTCCTACAGCAATTGCGCGCTCGCACAGCTGAACTCCTGCGCAACCCGAACGACCCGGCTCTGCACAGAGCCATAGAACAGATTCTGGCCGACATCAAGAAGGCCGCCAAGGGTATTACGCTCAGTTGTGTGCCTAGATGGCCACTCAACTCACTCGTTGCTTATCCCGTTCCCTTAGGTCTGGCTGTTGCTGTTGCTTCGTCGCCAGAGGAGAAGCTCATCGCAAATGGTGAAGCGTTACAGGCTGATCTCAATGCTGTCAACGCTGCTATAAGCTCCGGTATGCCTCCTATCTTCACTCCCCTGAAGCAAGATTGGTTAACTATAAGAGGATGATATAATAGGCAATGGCGCTGCTGTAGCTTCGCTCATTCCCACCATCGATAAGCGTATCGACCTTCAGATTGCCAATGCTAGGTCGGCCAAGAATTCCACCAACCACCCTGAGGTTCTGTTACCCGTCAACATTATGTTGGATTGGGACTCACTTTCATGCTTCTGTAGCTTCAAAAAATTCTCGAGACTGAGGCCGCTCGCTTAGAGGCAGCGAAACCGGCTCTAATTGCATCTCTGCGTAACGTGGCTGCTTCCCCCAATGATGCTACGAAGAAGAGTGAAGCTCTGAAGCAAGTCAAGAATGTCCAGCAATCCAATACTTCGTAATTCTTCTCCCTCCCCTTTTGGTTGCTGTGTTGCTGCTTGATTGATCCGGAACGTTCAGTCTCATCCAAGCTGGCAAGCGAGTTGTGGCCAAGGAGCAACCCCGGGCCAAGGCAGATATGGCCAAAGTAACAACTGTCGCTGGTGCTGCCGCTGCCATTGATGCCGCACTGGTGGGCCGCTCCACGAGTGAGAATTCCCCCAAAGGTATCCAGCCTGTAGCTTTTTCTGGCATTTGATGTATGTGCTCTTACACAGACATCTTCGGGCAGGTCGGATTCTGGACGCATCAAGAAGGATCGGCATCGAACTGGCAAAACTTGCTCAGGCATCACAGAGAGGCGACAAGAGAGAAATCATCCGGGCAACAAAGTAAGCGTAGATCTTCATCATCCTTGTCAACAACCGTGTTCTGATGAACGTCATAGAGCCATTTCGGACATGTCCGTGGAGATTGGCAAACACACCGAAGAAATGTGCCGAACTTGCCGTGACCCGAAGACGATCGACAGCCTCCGGTCAGCGGCAATAGCCGCACGCAACTTTGGCATGCCACCCTCTTCACCCTTAGTTTCAGGAAGCAGTGTCCTGACGTTTCCCTGCAGGCATTCAGCTCAAGATCCTGAGCGCAGTGAAGACGGCATCAGAGGGTGTGGACAGCACGACCGAGGGTCAGCTGGTGACTTGCGGTAAGGGACTCGCTTCCGCAGTAATCGACCTGATCGATGCCGCTGAGGTCGGTGCCCTCAAGCACACCCTGGCGTAAGCGCCTGTAAATCACTTCCATTACTCGCCAGCTGAGTCTGATGAGTCCAAACTAACTCTGTTGCGCGGGTAAGTATCAGAGGCAAATAAATAGGATGATCCTCGTCCGCTCACGTGGTGGCTGCTCTTCCACCAGGCGAAGTCTCGCTCACATTAGTCATGATGGCATATGGCTACTAGGATCTCTGTAACAAAATTCACTCTGACTTACGCTAGTGTCATGTAGTAGTGCCGGCGAGTACGCCAGTAGTATCGATACCTACACGCCAACAGTCCATCAATGGAGGATTTGAAATCGCAGGCATACGAGAGCGGTGGGTACCATAGGAAGCCGGCAGCAGGGATAATGGCGACTCCCACAATGCTGCCGATGACGATACCGGCAATAGCCCCACCTCCAAGCCCGTCACCACCACCTTTCGGTCGTGAGGATGGCGATGGAGGCACCGAACATTGGTTCTGTTCTCGCATGCATGAATAACCTGATCCAGGGTGAAGAGTGAGCTTCAACAGTAATACCTCAGTACATGAAGAAAGGGTGAACAGTACCGCTTGGAGGAGAGTTGGCGCAGAAGCTCGCCTTAGGAAGGTTAAGAGAAACACACCAAAGGCAGTATGGATTCATTTTGGTGCACTCCAGGCAGCTTCGGTTGTACGCTCCGCACTCCAGAGGGGCTGCAAACGAGAATAGGTCAAAAATTGTAACATAAAGCGGCAAGACCTTGAGTTCCTGCGAGCTTACCAGGACACTCATTCCAGAACCAGTTGTAGGGGCATGACGGATCTCCCGTTTGTGGAGGTGGATTAATGATGGGTAGACAGCGCGTTGACGGATCGCACCACGCACAGTGCGAATTCCCCGGCTGCGTGCAAAGGCTGCAGTCTTTGAATTGATCGCATGGAACTGGATGGAATGTATTAGGAACGGACCCAACATCTTCGTGCGTGGCTTGGGTTAAGTACTTGGAGCGCAATTCGAGTATTGCCAGGCTGTGCACTTGGCGTATGCGGGTTGGCTCTTATCTGCCGCCACACACTTGGTGTAGTTGCACCAACCACATTGAGAGTACTTGGAGCATTCGTTACACGTTGTGAAGTTGGCACAGAATTCGTCTGCAGTCGAGCGCATGAGTGTCATCACTGATTATCAATATGAGCTGGGACCTACCAACGCATGTATTGGTAGAATAGCCCGAACACGGGTTGATAGTCCGTGTGGAATTGAAGCAGCGCTGGGAAGAGAGACACCAGAGGCACTTCGAGCCAGCCACACAAGAGGAGCAGTTGGTGAATACCGGACACATGTCTACCACGCTTGGTGAGGGCCACGTCGTCGGTGACGGGGAAGCCGTAGCGCTGGGCGATGCTGATGGGGAGTGCGATGGTGAAGAAGTAGTGGAAGGAGAGACAGAAGGAGAGGCAGAAGAAGAGGCAGAAGGAGATGGAGTCTGAGAGACATCAGGGATCGCGCACTTTGCAACGCCCCATATCCAGTAGGGAGAGGGGCACTCTCCACCTTGTGCCTGTTGCAGCCAAGCACGTCAGCTGAAGAATCAGCCACAATTGAATGTCGTCACGCAATTGTACCGGATCGGGACTGGTACTGTTACCAGGGAGGCAGTACTGCGAGGAAGCGCACCAACCGCAGCCATTCTGCACGGTGCAATTCTTACATGAAGAGGCTATGCATAGATCGGCATCTGTTGTCACATTCACATCAAACCAAGCACATTCACTCTTGTGTTAGTCTCGCCAAAGTGTTGAAGTGCACTTGTCACACTGATCCTACACACTGCTAGCACATTTGATCGAGTCATCAGTATCATTCACTCGCACGTACTACGGCAATCCTGATAGAACCATCGGGCGCAGGTCTCGGGGTTTGTCGGCCCATCGTTCTCGCCCGGCACGCAGGACCCGTTCACCGACCCGCTGCTGGTCGAGCGCGCGCACCACCCGCACGTGCCCTTGCGCGTGCACAACGTGCAGTTGGTGAACTGTCCGCAATCGGGATCCTGTCTCTTGAACGGCACTGCAATTCCCACCATCACCATCAGCTTTTTTCAATTATTATATTATTTGTTAAGTAATTTTATCTATTTTAAAAAAATAAACATTTACTTAATGATTTACTGTAATTGATGAGGAATAACAGAATAAGGAAAATAGAAATGGGAAACGTACTGTCGAAAAATCTGTCGCCGTAGACGGGACCACACTCGAAGCAGAGGACGAAGAGGAAGATCGGCGCCAGCGCGATCAACGCGGCTCCCACCGGTGATGATGAACCAACAACAGTGTGGCGTCTCATCTTGAGGATACCACCGTCCCTCTTGATGAGGGTTTAATTCCAAAAAAAAGAGAATTAAATCCCTCCCGTCCCACCAGTGCGGCGAGATGTTAGTGCGTGCGACGGGAGAGACCGGGAAAGGAGGTTTCGTAATTGAAATCTGAGGAATCTCAAGCATCAACTTTACCAAAGCGGGGTACGAAACCTGTTTCGAAAACTATTCAAATAAAATTGTAATTGTTTCGTATATTTTCTAAACTTTGCTTCGCGAAAAGAGAGACAGCAAAAGAGGGATAACAGCAGAGGTAAAGAGTAAGTTCGCATAGCCAGAAGAGGAGGAAGAGGAACCATGGACGCGCCTTCCCGAAGTGGTAATACTAGTGGGACACGAGGTACGCCTCACTCCGAGCTTCGGGATGGCGTAGAATGTTTTTTCGTGACGGACACTCAAGTTGTCTTAACCGTTCGACATTCACCACAGGAGGAAGAGGAAGTGGAGGCAAGGCAACCTCTAGCAACAACGTAAAGGGAGCAGGACGAGGCGGCAAAGGGAAGGCCAAAGGACGCAATGCTGAGTCTGGCCAGACGGAGGCCCCGGTTGCCGCTCTACAGCTGCCCTTGGCCATGCCTCCTGAAGACGAAGCGGACAACATGGCCGGTATGGCATCCTGGCTCTTCTTGTAAACACCGGATTCACTGAACTGATGATTCCGGACATTCCTGCCTCTTTACGTATTCTGCTTGTGGCGCTGATGCAGGACCTACGGATTGGTCATACTGGGTCCTTCGTGACCGTCTGCTGGCTGGCGCCTACCCCAAGCGTGTGCACTTGGTCGGCGATCTTCTCAAGGCCGGTACATGCGACATTCCCTTCTTAACTTCGGCGCTGATGATGCTGACTGCTGGAATGCAGGCACAACGACGTTCGTCTGTTTGATGACTAAGGCCGAGCTCGAGCGACAGGGTCGGCCGTATATTGAAGGCGTACCGCAGCTTATCGCCAAGTCGCCCGACGAGTTCCCTCATCCGGCCACGCGGATTGCCTACCGACATTTCCCCATCTATGGTGCGAGCGGATGAGTGATCGCACTATGTTAGCACACGAAGCTAAGAATGGATGCGTGTGCAGACAAAGGTATCGGCGACGACGAAGAAGTGAAGGCGTTAGTGACGGAGATACTCGACATGCTCAATCGGGGTGAGCGTCTGTATCTGCACTGTCGGTATGTAATACCCATTTTTTAGCTCTTAATCTGCTCACCGTGCTGAGGTGGGAGTGACCAGAGGAGGACACGGGCGCACAGGCACGATCGCATCGCTGCTGTTGGGTACGTGCATGTGCGCTTTACTTGATTGCTGCTCCCATCTAATCATTCCAGCAGGTCGATTATACGGCATCACAGCGTACGAGGCGTTGGAACTGTGTAAGCGATACCATGACTGCCGGACAGATGTGAAAGCCAAGCCTGGTACGGCTATGTATTGAATGCAGAAATGGGCCGATGATGGCTAATGACCGTGCATGACGGTGATGTAGGCGTGTACGGCTGCCCAGAAACTCATGAGCAGCGATCACAGGTGTACAGACTCCTTGCGTCGTCCGAGTAAATATATCAGTGCTTCCATGAACCTTCTCTTTACACTTGCGGCAACGACGGGAGCTTTGGTGTGTATGTGCATTCGGGAGCATGGGTGTTCCAGTGGGTCTTCTGGCAGTACAGAGAGCAATAGTATACCTGAGATATTGTCAAGGTGAGTTTTCAATTCGATCTCTAAAGAGGATCATGTAAGTGGCACCTGATTGCAGCAGCACACGCGCAGAGCGAGTCGGCCCTTCTCTTTGGCCCTTCTACAGAGCGCGCATCGTTTTCGTCGTGTATGTCGCACTTGCTCTTCGACAAGGCCGTCTTCGCTGACCCGCATGTTTTCCTGCTGTGCCCCAGGAGACGATTGCCTGAGGGCGTGCCTGGTCAACTCTTTTGCCTTCTCCTGTTCTCGCCACCTCTCGAGCATTCTCTTGTACCTGTACATTCACCATGAACATAGAGATGTTGGTCCGCTTCCCCTCAACATGCGCAGGAAAGAGCGCACCTGCCGGTCGCCTCGAACTCATCTTCGTAATCAAGAATGATTGCATGTTGAATGTCGATGATCGCCGCCGGCAGATCGTCCAAGGCCTCTCGTGCGGCACTCCGACGTCCGAGCGCCTTGATCACAGTGCGCCTCGCCTCCTCTGATATCGGACACGGGTAGCCAAACGCGGGGCCTCCCTCTGGGTAGACGCCGTACGGACCGAACGGGTCTGCAGCCATGCTCAACGCTTGTCCGCAGTCCTCCACCACATCGTAGTACTTTTCCAGCTTCAAGTACCTGTGACCCAAACAATTAACGTGGTTTTGAATTTAATTAGGATAAAAATTAATAAGGAAATAAAATAAATAACAGTGATTTTAAAATGGTATTTGTTCGAAAATCGAAAATAGAAAATCATTGTTTGAATATATATATATTTGAAAAGGAATATATGGAAAAAGGAATAAATGGGACGAAGTACGCAGCAGCACGGTTGGCATGGATGAGTGCGAGGAGCTCGGCGACGGGCAGGGGCGGGCGGGAGTAGAGGGCGACCATGAGGGAGGCCTTGCCGGCTTCCAGCAGCGTAGTGAAGACGCGGACGGCCTCCTCGTACCGCCCCTCCCTGTACAGCTCATTTCCGAGTGCCTTCAACTGCACGGGCGACATCGATCCATGTGCGCCGTGTATCGGGCACGTCGATGGCGCTGTGGGTGCGTCCATCTTGTACCGAAGCTCCAAACTTTAAGTAATGTTAATATATGAATTTTGGAAATGTTTTCAAAATAAATTAAACGCAAGAAGGAAATTTAGAAATTCATTAAAATTTCTTCATCTTCCTTTCTAGAGGTTTCCGTAATTTGAAACATTTTCTTATTCCGGAAATTGCGGTGCTCAGAAAAAGATGAGTGCTGGAGGGCCGGCCTACAACAAGGCGATGACGCAGGGGACCGCCCCAGGCGTCGGTGGAACGGCCTGGGGCTGGATGCGACGCACCTTGCTCCGTACCAAGACCGTTGAGGAGGCCCTCGCCGACCGCGACGATGCCGATCGATCCCTCAAGCCTTGTCTCTCCCTCCACGAACTCATCCTCTTCGGGTACCACACGTCCTACCTCCCAAACCGTCGTCTTATATTTTTTTATGACTTTGAGAATAAAATGGAACGTTTGATGAATTGATTTACCTCATCATTATTTTAGGATATTTTATTATTTAAAAATAGTCATTTCTTTATTTTCAGGTATTTTATTCGATAACAAAGCTCTGCGTTCTATGTGGTGCAGCCTCGGATGGATGATAGGGGCAGGCATATTCGTGCTGACCGGTGTAGCCGCGAACCTCAAGGCTGGCCCAGGTGCTTGATTCCTCCTGATCGCAACAGAATGACAATCATCTCACTTGCGGTGTACTTACTTGTTATCTCTCTTCTTGCATGCTGTGTATTCCCTTTCCACAGGCATCGTACTATCGTACCTGTTTGCTGGTGTAGTGTGCATCTTCTCTGCGCTTGCATACGCCGAGTTCGCTGCGCGAGTTCCCATCTCGGGTTCAGCGTACACATACGCGTACACCACTGTCGGCGAATTCCCGGCGTGGATCATCGGATGGGACCTCACACTGGAGTACATGATCGGATCGGCTGCCGTAGCCAGGTCTCGATCTTCATTCATTCGTTACCACATTGACTCTTATTAGTAACTGGTTCTTATACGCAGAGGGTGGAGCGGTTATGTGCGAGTACTCTTGGCTGGTGTGGGCATAAGTTATCCTACCTACCTCACCCACTGGCATGTGGGGCCGCTTGACTTGGATATCACGGCGGCATCCTCCATTGTAATTCTCACAAGTACGGAGCTGCTTAATATATGTTACAAGAGCGGCTGACTCACTGGGTGGAATCGTTAGTCGTTATATGCTTTGGAATCAAGGAGTCGTCGCACTTTAATGGAGTGATTGTGGGAACTACCATCTTCTCAATTTTGTTCATCATCGGCATGGGTACGTGGATCACCACCCATTTAATGTAGAATTAAGACTTATAGTTTATTTAGGTGCATTCTATGCAAATCCTGACAACTGGGATCCTTTTCTTCCCTTCGGCGTAGAGGGTATATTTTCTGGGTACCTGCATCCCACTTCATTATCTAAATGAAGTGTGATTGCTCATTCTTTCTTCTGCCAACAGCGCGGCCCTCATTTTCTTTGCCTATATTGGGTTCGATTCTATATCTGCTGCAGCTGAAGAATGCAAGAATCCTCAACGGGACCTGCCCATTGGTATTGGATAGAACTTAGAGGTCTCTTAGCACATTACTTATACCCAGTGAACTATGTAGGAATTATTGCTTGCTTGAGTATCGCCGGTGTCCTCTACAGTGGCGTTGCTGCTGTTATCACGCTGATGGTATTTCCCATCCTAGAATGCTCGTTTGTGTTGGAGGATTAAGTTTTGAACATTCAACAGGTAAAATATAGTGATATTGATCTCGAATCTCCACTAGCGTCAGCATTTGCTGCTAAAGGACAGGAATGGGTACGATCTTTCTTACCTTCAAGCCTCGCCAGGGTGTTGAATCATTTCGCGCTGCAGGCACAGGTAATTATTTCCATAGGTGCGTTTGCCGCTCTGACATCGTCAATCCTTGGTGGTCTACTCTATCTTCCGCGAATCTACTTCACCATGGCGAGGGATGGTATGTACACTGCTGGTGTGATGAGTGGCAGTAGCGCTTACCCAGAAACACGTTTCATGAAGGGTTGATGTGGCCCATTTTCGCATACATTCATCCTAAGACTAAGACCCCGCTGCCGGCAAGCATTGTCACGGGTACGTTCCATTTACTCCTCTCCTCCAAGCTCGACCTCATATCAACTGTTCTTCTTCCAGGCGCCATGGCCACTGTGTTGACGCTCTTCGTCAACATTGAAGTGTTGGCTGACATGGTGTCGATTGGATCTTTATTTGCCATGTTCATGGTGTGTGCCTGCGTGCTCACCACTCGATATCAACAGCCTAACCGCTCTCTCGGACCATGTACGCAGTTGTCATATACTCTTAATACCCAATTGCATCTGATGTTTCTTGGTGTTTGCTTGTAGCGGCGATGATTTTGTTGCTTTCAGTCACTGTGGGTGTTAGCTCCATGCTTTTTGTGCGTAAGCATCCGTTCAGTGCGATACCGTTTGCCATATTGGCTCTACTGCCCATCGCATACTTTTTCAAGACGTACAAGATCTCCCTTCTTCATCCAGACAGTGATGACTAATTGCTACACGTTGGACTCGACAGAAAACAGACCTTCATTCCTGATACATTCAAGTGTCCGCTCGTGCCGCTGACGCCACTTCTTGGCATTATCAGCAACATTTATTTGATGGCCAATCTTACTGCTGTACCTAAATCCTATTCTTCATGCAGATGTAAGTATATTAATGCTTGGACGTCCGTATCATCCAGGCGACTTGGTGGCGCCTCTTTGGCTGGCTAGCGCTCGGGCTGGTCATTTATTTGGGCTATGGTATTCGGAACTCGCGATTGGCCAAGCGGCAGGATCAGTACACGGAGCTTCAGTAGAACCGCTGAAGAAGTGTTCAAGGATCATGCATCATCGTTTCCTCGGTATTCTTCCTCTTGGCAAGCAGTACAGTTGTAAAAACACAAATCCACATATAAGAGATACACATGAAAGCGGCAAGCGTAC